>SPJY01002349.1:143889-185152 GCA_005191435.1 Raddia distichophylla | reverse complement strand
TGGAGAAAATGTGACACCTTCCCATGAAGAGCATCCTGATCTGGATGAATTTATTAAAGCACACCAAAAAATTAGAAACAGGGAAAGTCACCACCAGCTACAAGAAGACCTAGTGGAGCACTTATGGCAAAAGCATCCGGATCAATATTAACTTCTATTTTATTATTGTCATAGTTTTAATG
Source organism: Raddia distichophylla (assembly GCA_005191435.1). Classification (NCBI taxonomy): domain Eukaryota; kingdom Viridiplantae; phylum Streptophyta; class Magnoliopsida; order Poales; family Poaceae; genus Raddia; species Raddia distichophylla. The sequence continues at coordinate 184,970 of SPJY01002349.1, read as the reverse complement.
AATTTTTCTTTGTAGCAACGATTGTTATTTTTAATCAATATGTATCGGGGATTGATGGAAAATAGCGTGAGCTGAACTATAATTCATGTTCCTTTAATACCATGTGACAGCCAGAAAGTATAGTATACATACATCATTACAGTTGAATAGTAGCAGCCTAATGCTGTGCATAAAACAAACTTACTAGGCACTAAGTGGCACAGAGTACAATATTTGAACTCGAGACCTGCCTGCTTTGCACAAGGGACAAACCGAACCAAAAAGATGCAATTCATTCAAACCAACTGCATCATTTTGGGCACCGTATCTGCCATTGAGAAAATAATACAACATTCCACACCTACTGTTCAAACGGACAAAGCCATGAAACAAAGTAATGAATCACGTTGAAAGATAAACTGAACAAAGTGACTAATAAACAGAATACTCCATGTAGGCATGTGATGATAAACTGAAACAAAGTGACTAATAAACTGAACAAAGTGACTAATAAACGTTGAAAGATAAGCTGAACAAAGTGACTAATAAACTTAAAAAAGTGACTAATAAACGTTGAAAGATAAACTGAACAAAATGACTAATAAACTCAATCAACCTCTCCACCAGAGCTATTATGAAAACGGCGAGCGATGATCTCATCTTGTATACTCTTGTAGTATTGCTGCAGCTGAACAGACATTAAAATAATATCCATTGTCATAATCCTCTCTTCCTCTAGCATTCTCTTCAACTGTAATTCATTTTCCTTTATCTCCAGATTTTTTGCATCATTTATAGCCCTCGCCTGTTCAGCTGCAACCCTCGCCTGTTCAGCTGCAACCCTCGCCTGTTCAGCTGCAACCCTCGCCTGTTCAGCTGCAACCCTCGCCTGTTCAGCTGCAACCCTCGCCTGTTCAGCTGCAACCCTCGCCTGTTCAGCTGCAACCCTCGCCTGTTCAGCTGCAACCCTCGCCTGTTCAGCTGCAACCCTCGCCTGTTCAGCTGCAACCCTCGCCTGTTCAGCTGCAACCCTCGCCTGTTCAGCTGCAACCCTCGCCTGTTCAGCTGCAACCCTCGCCTGTTCAGCTGCAACCCTTGTTTGATCTAGCTGAAGCCTCTCTTTCTGTAGTGCGTACGACTGATTGTATCTTTCCTCTTTCTTCTTTTCTTTCTCTGCATCAGCCTCCTTTTTTTTCGCCCACAATTGGTCTAAAGCCTCCATGCTTTCATCAGCATGCATACCTCACCAGAATGCTTCTTTGGCCTTCTTTTTGCCAATTGGTCTCTTGGGGGCATCGGTATCTGGACGCACATTCTCAATGACAGCATTGTTGCTGCTATCAACAACGATATCGGTGGATGTACCCGGACTGGAATCTGTGTTTGTCTTTTGTTTCTTGTTGCCAAGTTCCTTCTGAGCTACCAACTGCCTCCGCTTCTCATGCCACTTTGGTTGATTCCGCAATTTATTCCAGCAATGCATGAATTGGAATGATTTGTTGTCCTTGTCTTCGGCCTTAAACAAAGCCATGGCTTGAACAAGCTACACATGACAATGAAGATACAATTAGTTACTACAAGTTGACATGTGTCATTACGACGAGTATAAAATCCTAAAATCCAGAAGAATTACCTTGTCTTGAAAAGTAACCCCACTTTGCTTTCTATCCTCAATCCTTGTTAGACATCCATAAAACTTGTTCACATTCTCCAAGATAGATCCCCATTGATGCAGAAGTGAACTCTGGCTACGTTCTGATGCAAAGTTCTTATTCGTGTGGTAGTACTCAAAAACTCTCTTCCACAAAGTACCAGCCTTTTGATTAGTGCCGCTCACTGGATCCGTACTAATGTTTAACCATGCTGACACAAGCACTGCATCCTCATTTTCACTGAAATTTTTTGACCTTTTCTGGTTTGGTCTTGATGAGGGAGTCCTCTCAACAACGGGTGATGGCTGCTCCTCAGGCGGGCTACTCAAGTCCTCCAAAGACAGGTTATCATTGGCCTCATCCATCAAGTTAGTATAGTATCCATCTCCTTCCATTGTCAATAGCACCTATAGGAAAAAAAATGAATCATAATAGAACTAAAAAAAATTACCTGCAGGAAATGGTGCCGGTCACAATTTTAAACAAAGTCAGCTTATTTCTGTGTAAAGAATAAGGATCACGTGGTATATGAATGTTAAAATGACCAGAAGTTCTTTTTTTTTCTTAGAAGCACTGCAACAGACATATTTACCAAATAAACAGACCACTAATCTCATTCACGAGATACTACTAATCTGAAAATAACATCTCAGCATCTTATTTTGATGTCTTCTCATAATTTAACACTCATTGTTTTTGAATGGTGTAGTTAACCATACAAAAGGTTTGTGATTAATAAATATACTTTTTGTTCCAAAGAGAAGTGATGTCTGATATATCAATTTCAAGTAGGTTCGCCAAGGAAGCTCCAGCCCAGTAAAGATGTGCAATATTTGAAAAAAAATTCCATTCTACCACGAATCAACCATACAGTGAAGACTAGAACTAAAACCAATTCAACAGGGCTCTTTAGCAGTTTTTCATATATCAGAATTTATGGAATGTATCATTGGCATGGACGATACGATCAGCTGAGTATAAGTTTCTCAAAGACAACTCACAACACTGAACATAACAGAAACTCAAAAGTTTGTTTGCTGCAGTGGCCTGTGGTAGTATGTGATCAAAACAGCCATATGGGTTACCAATGCAGGCCTAAAGGAAAGATCACTGGCAAATATAAGTAAAGGTTTCAAACATGAGGGGCACAATACAGTAAATGCAGCTTATAACACCCAATCATGTAGATACACAAATCATACGACACGACACTGAAGTGCAATTGCTTTGGATAAGCATCTTGGAAACAGATTGGTGCAACCAATCGTTTGGCAGTTTGGGACCTTGGGGCTAGCACTCCCATCCAATACGTGGATGTGATGAATTGTTGTAATAGGATGAACTAATTAAATTCTTCACCATAGCAGCTACTAACTGAAATAAACATAGAACAAAAGGATTAAGCCCAAAGTACGAGCTAGGATTTGGACCTGAGGGCGTCGCGGCGGCGGCGGCCTCAGCGGGCGGCGGCGCTTTCGAAGCGGCGGCCTCCCTCTGTGGGCGGCGGCGGCGGCCTTCCTCTGCGGGCGGCGGCGGCGGCCTCCCTCTGCGGGCGGCGGCGGCGGCCTTCCTCTGCGGGCCTCGCAGTCAGCCGTCGACGCGCGCACACGAGGAAGCAGACGACCAGAGGGGAGGACCGGGAAGGAGGGAGGACTTCGGCGGATGGCGCGAACGGGCTGCTCCGCGCGGGAGATCGAAAAAAATCGCTCTTGGGAACTCGCAGGAGCGGCGAATATCTGGCCACTTCGGGTGGATGTTTTGGGCGCGCGGAAGAAAAGGGAACGCGAGAAGGGAACTGTTGGAGCGCTAGATTTTTCGTTTTTTCCTAAAAACTAGTTTTGGGAATACATATTGGGCACTGTTGGAGATGCTCTAAACTATATATATATATATAGGAAAAATACTCTATACTCCTAAGAGTAGCTACTCCCACCTATGTATCTCAAGATTTTGGACGTATCTGGTCGAACGGAAGGTATGTACATGGAGTATGTGATCATACTAGACCATCTAGGGTGGTATGTACCTTGAGTATTGGATTATACATGCAGTATGTGGACATACTCATTTATATGTACTAATATAAAGGTATATCAATATATGTTAAAAAATAGGGGCTCTTTTGCAATTTTTTCGTATGGTGATATTTAGTATATCTTAAAATAAGTATATGAACATACCCAAACTGATAAAAGAGTATGCAGATATATATATAGATAGATAGATAGATAGATAGATAGATAGATAGATATCCTAATATACCCCTAGATGTAGTATAGACCTAATCTAAACCTAGCCAACTACAAAGATCAGACTCGGTGTCTAAACCTGGCCCATCTTCCACGCACGTTTGTCCCGGCCAGGTTCTTTTATTTTTCGGCGCACGTTCGCGTTGTTTCCAAAATCTCCTGGTCGGTTGCCATTTCGGTCCCCATTTGTAGAACCGCTCGATACGAGCTCTCCGCCGTCGGAGGTGATGGCGAGCGGCGCACCTCCGGCAGATGAAGATACGGAGGCGGCTAATGTGGCTCCAACGCAGGCGATTCCCCCGCCGACAGAAGTACTTCCCCCGCCGCCGCCTCCCCTTCCGCCGGCGGTTCTTGCTCAAACCCTTGCTCCGACGGCAATGCCTGCGCCTCCCGAGGGAGTTCCTCATCCGCAACCATTGCCGCAGGTTCTGCCTTTGCCGCTGGGTATGCCGTCGCCGCAGGAATCCAATCCCACGCTGGTTATGCCCTCGCTGCCGGCTCCTCCGCCGCCGGTCACTAATACTAGTGCTCCTCCTCCGCCGCTACCTACTAACCTTGGTAGCGCAGATGTAGATGTGCGCCCAGTTAAGGTTTGTTCAAACAAAACCTGTTGATGTCGTCGAAGGGGTTTTTCGTTTGTTCGTTAATTTTATTTTTTCCTTTAATTCAGATGAAAACTAGGGGGAAAATGCCTGGACGTGTGAAGAAAATCACTATCCAGGGTAGTCAGCAGACTCTGGAGATTGATTTGCAGTCTCAAAATCCAGAGCCCGAAAAAGCAACTCCCAAAATGAGGAAATCGAAGGCTGTTTTGAAAGCAAAAATTGCTGAGCATGCTAAAATGAGAATGTACGACATTGAGGTATGAGGTTCTAATTAATTAATATGTAATTGTAAGTAATGGTAAATTATTTTTTGATTTTAGTTGATTTGTGTGATTGAGTAAATCATAGCAAATCATAGTAAATCAAAGTAATGTTGGTTCTACTGGATGCAATGACTAATGTTGTAAAATTTAAAATGCACCTTGTTAGATTATCTACTAATGCAGAATAAATGAAGAAATTCCCTATTGTAATTCATAGTAATTAAAGGTCCGTAGTTTTTACTGTAGTAATTGTTTATTCAGCAATCGAAAGTTATTACTGCCTGAATGTAATTTCTTCTTTTTATCTGATGTCAGTAATCAATAGTAATTATATCTTCAATGTAATTACAGCGTTGTCAGTGGTCTTTTTAGATATTAATTTTTTAAAACTCTTTCAGGCACACGGAGTACGCACTAGATCTGCATCGAAAAATATTGCCCAGCAAGCTGAAGATAATCCTAACTTTGTTCAAGAACCAAAAAAATGCTAATGACATACAGGTATAAAATTGCTTTCTATTCTTGCTTAGTTAGTAAAGTTATTGTGTAATTCAAAGTAATTTTTTCATGTTGTAATTGAAATGTCAAAAGGTTGGTTCTACTGAATTCAGTGCTATTGAATTCACTGAATTCTACATAATTTTCTCTTCTATTGTCAAAAAGGAAGTTTTTTGATAGGCAAACTATTATATTATATACTATTGAAAAATACTTCAAGAATTTCCCTACTGTAATTGAAAGTATTTATTGTAGTAATTGTTTATTCAGTAATCAAAAGTAATCACAGTTTGACTGTATGTACTTTAGTTTTTTGTACTTCAGTAATCAAAAGTAATTTTATACTTCAATGTAACTACAACATTTCAGCGGTTTATTATACACTGATTTCTTCAAACACTTTTAGACACATGGAGTACACACTAGATCTTCATCGAAGAATATTGCCCACCCTGATGAAGATGATAATGACTTTGTTGAAGCTCCAAAGAAAAAAGCTAAGGACATTCAGGTATCTATTTGTGTTTTGAGCTTAACTTTTTTTTTGCCTTTTGTTATCAATTATTGATTATTAAGTTAATGTATTTTCCTTTCTGACATAGAAGAGAAAAGCTGCTGAAGAGGATGCGGATTACGTAAATGTTGATGAAGTTGTACCAGAACGGGTATATACAAACCGGTTTCTAAGTGTTTTATCTTGTCAAAAAATAATGTTAATCGGATTTCTTTTGGTTTCACATATAGGGTGGGATTGACTATGTGACTTGTGTTAGATGTTCTCCTGGACTTGCTGTCTCGGCTATTGATAAGCTATCAGTGTGGCAGCAGGTTGAGGTTAACAAACTATCGTTCAGGGATGTTTGCAAGATAACAATCGAAGGACTTGAGAACCGTGATCTGTTGTGTTGGCTCGTGGATAGAGTTAACCCTGAAGACATGGTTATTCGTATCGATGATCGAAAAGAGTTACCTATTAATGAGCATGTTGTTTGGTGTGTAATGGGACTTCAAAACACCGGAGGCGATCTTCCTGGATGCAGCCAGTCAGAGCGTATCGCTGAATTGGATGGATTAAAAGTGGCCTTGAAAGTGCCAAAGTAGAAGGGTATAACAATCAATACCGTACTGGAGAACATCAAGTATCATCGCGAAGACCTGCTGGGCATTCGATGTTTTTTCTTGGTTATTTTCAGCAAACTTCTTTTCCCTGGCACGAGCAATTACATTGCTCTAAAGGAGGCTGGAATTACCAAGTTTATTGACAAGTTCAGTAACATTAATTGGTGCAAAATGTTAATTGAAGACATTAGGAGTGCTGTTAGGCAATGGCGTTTGCAGAAACCGGGACAGACTAAATCAATTAGTGGATGCGCCATATTTTTGTTGGTAAGTAATTCCTGGTCTTTAATTACTGCAGCCATGATAATTGTACTGTTTCATCACCATGTATTTATTTTATTTCTGCACAGATATACTATTTGGATAGTCTGGACCACCCTTCTTGCCCTCCTGCAGTTGACACTCCAAGAGTTGCTTTTTATTCGAAAGTTATTGTAGATAACCTCGTATCGGAAGACCGAACTGATGGATCTTTTGGCAAGCTTGCTGTATGTATCCTTTTGATTTTCTCATATTCGTTGAATCTAAAATATCATTAGCTGACCATAACCTTTATTTTGTGCAGTTCAGATCAAAAGTTGGAACTTGCTACCAATTTTCTTCCAGCTTTTCACCCCCTATGCAGCAGGATGGACATCATTTTCAAAGTTTAAATATTCCCAAGATGAGTTCAATTCTCGCTGGTAGCCTCACCTTCCTGCCAATGGAAAAGCAGCAAATTGCGAGGGCAGCAATGGAGAAATTTGATACGCAAGCTAGTGAATCCATTCAAGCCATTAATTGCGAGCACAAGCGTGTATCCAATTCATACATACAAGCGATCTCCGTCATCCAGAGACTCATTCACGAGGCTTCCAAGGAAGCACCTGCTCACACGACTGTCATGCCGGAAGGTTCTACAAGCTTCAAGTCTGCCGTAGGTGGTGATGATGACGCAGATACAAGCATTGAAAATCGATCGCAGGCTGTTGACCCTCCCATCAATGCATCTACTCCAAACGAGCTTACTCCAGGTGAAAGTTATTGTGTTTTTTTTCATGATTTTGTTATATATTTAACATTGCTGACCAATATTTGATTAATGTGTAGTTGTCATATAATCTAGCTTCATGCGTACCATCAATGAGATAGAGGAGGCATATAAGGCTACTAAGGCTGCCGCCCAATCTGTTATGGAGGTAACAATTTTTTTTAGCCCAATCTTATGGTCCGTTGTACAGATTTTCAGCAAATAGTTAATATTTGCAGGATGATGCCCCACAAGAGAAACATCGGAGACCCGAAGAAGCACGCGAACCATCGAAAAGAATCAAACGAAAACCGTCAAGGTTTGTCTCTCCTTTCAAAGGCCGACCGAAGAGGAAGGCAAGTATCAACAAAGTTGCAATGGCTGTTAGAGATGCAATAATTGATAACAAAGATCTGTCCAGGTTAGTTGCTTTTTACCAGCATTTCATAGTAAGTGATCACAGTAATTCATAGTAATTGTGAACTATACTTTTTCAAACAGCAAAACTTTCATGTACATGTTGACATATTTTGCAGTTATCATTTGGAGTATATAGTTCTGGAAACATATGTATAATCATTAAAGAAAATTTAAATTATGTCTTTCAATTGAAATCAAATAGCTTTTTTTTGTTATCCCGCTAAGTCTCATGCCCAGCATGTTTAAGTAACTATTTTGCTAAATTTTTCCATGCTTTAATTCCTTCATTTAATGGTTTTCTTCTAGAGATTGTCACTTTTTATGATTGTAATGCTGCATTTTATAAAATAGATTATACAGTTGATAGTTATTCATGACAGTAATTGATAGTAATTGTATAATCTACTGTTTCAAACAGCAAAAGATTCATGTACATGTCAACACATTTTCATTAAACAGTGTTATATATATGCAGCATTGAATTGTTGAGGTATAGCCATACAAACCTCACAGCTTCTGAAAATGACATCGCGGAGTCTTTTAAGAATGCAAAATGGTGTGAATGCATGTTTGTAGAATTTTTCATCGAATGTATTTCACACGATGATCGTGCAACGACACCACCCACTGATGGTTACAGGTTGTTCCTTCCATGGGAACTATCGGTGAGTTAATTTTTCATGTTTGTAATATGTCCATGCCTTAATTTCTTTAATTCATGGATTTCATCTAGAGATTGTCACTGTTTTATGATTGTAATTCAGTATTTTCCTGGTTCTGTAATTTTTCTCCCATATTAGAGTATGCAACTGACAGTAATTGATCATAGTAATTGATAGTAATTGTATAAACTACTGTTTAAAGCATCAAAACTTTCATGTACATGTCAACACATTTGCATTAAACATTGCTATATCCATGCATCGTTGTATTGTTGAGGTATCGTCATCAGTACAGGCTAACATACTTATTTAATTTGTATAGCATCATCTCAATGTCGAAGAACATCTGCCAGCAGATAATTATAACGCTGAAAAGCAGAACATGTTGAAGACTGTTATTGGTGATAAGAGCATTGTCGAGTACAAGCTGGTAAGATGTTCTTGTTTGACTCCAACAACGTTTCTATGCAACACACTATATATTAAGCTTTGTTCCTAATCCTTTTGCAACGCAGATATTCTTCCCTTTATTGCATCACTGCCATTGGACCGTATATTGCATCAATAGGGTCCATGATCGCATCGACATTCTAGACTCAATGAATTGGGACAACATTGGTACAAATCCAGACGATCACCACACTGAAGTTGCCAATAAGATGTTAGGTCGATTGCAAGATCTTTTCAAAACATTGAATGCAGGGAAATTTCCTACATTCATCAATCAACGGAGATCCTATATCGACACTCCAAAGCAGCTCTCAGACAATGATTGTGCATTTTTCGCTATGATGTTCATGGAGCACTACGATGGAGAGGAGCAACAAATTCATGCACAATTAATTGCTGAACTTGGAATTGTATACAGGGGTGAAATTCTTCATTACCTGTTGTACCATGACTTGAATGAGATTAAAAAACTGCCAAAAGTGCTTGAAGACAAGAGGCTTAGGAAGAAGAAGAAGTAGTTAGTGACATCCCAAAAAATTATATGTTTCACATCCTTTTGTTTGAACTATGATTTCTCAGTACTAAGTACTATGATCATGCGCAATGTCGTAATGTTAATCTCATATTTATGTGGTTGCGCTAGTTTACTTTTTTTTACTTATCTGATTTCTCAGTCTGGTTGCACAAAGTATGGTTGTGTCTGGAATTTGATCCGCCACTTCGGTTATTGCCCTTGGTGGGGTCAGAGAGTCGCTGCGATTACTTGCAATGGATTGGCAATGATTGGATCATCTCCTTCGTTGTCACTCGTAATCCTCTCATCTTATATGTTGGTACAGTACATTTCATTGGGGGCACCACAATGTCAACACTAGAGGGGAAAAATTACAAATAGATAACGTTTTATATTTTGCGCAGATTATTGGCAAAAAACATATTTACTTTCACTTACTTTCAATAAAACGTATACTAAGAAGAAAAGATAAATCCAACCAGATTATAAAACGTGTCACACCATTGACCTAATAAGTAAATGATAGTAATTGAGCTAAACTTCAATTTATCGTGCCAAATCTACTCGCTGGCCTCTTCAGTTGCCTCCTCGGTTTCTTCCTCGCCTCCATCAGCTTCTTTTTCATCTTCATCAGTATCTTCCAGCAGACTACGCCTTGTACGAGGTCGTCCCCTTCTATTTAGTCTTGCCGTTGTCTCTTCTGTCCTGTGAATACTCTCATGCTCGTTATTTCTGCTAGGGCATGTGGCGGCATTGTGTCCTCTCTTCAACCTACATATACTACAAACTCTGGTGCATTTTTTCTTATTTGGTGCAATGACGGGGGCCGCGTCACGCTTTCTTGCTTTCCTTCCCTTTGTGTTCGATAGTGGTGGAGCTTTTAGTGGCACTGTATTTTCCTTGCACACATCACCTGTCTCATTGTTATCGTCATGGTACTCAATATTTGTAGGGATTTCCTCTATGACTCTACGCACCCTTCTTAGCTCAGAAAGCGATGTGTCATACCTTAAATCTGTTTTGTGCCAGCCCTAGCGACAGCTAGGGCCTCAGTGACCAGAGTGCAGTGACGCAGATATGCAGTGCTCCCTTCTACACTATATTCTGGAACGTCTGTCCTATCAAAATCAACCTCAACCCTTGCATTACGGGTGTACCTTCGTAGTATGTATTTCCCTGGTATGCTTTCGATTTGTAGATGAGTAAATGCAGCAATCAAATGAGAGCAAAACAACCCTGCAAAAGATGTTTCACATACGAATTAATTCACTAAAGTAAATATGTTAGTAGTACAAGTAATTGCCAACAATATTTTTTTAAAAGAAAAAGGATTTTTTACTAGGGGTACCTGTGTGCTCCCACAACCTACATTCGCATTCATATGTCCCTGATTCTTCCATGGCTATAACTCTAAAAGAATGTTGTGACCAAGAAAATGGGATCCCTCCATGTTTTTTCTCATCGTCGTATCTATACTTTACAAAATATTCTCCTTCTTTTTATGTGTTGGCAGTAACACGGAAGCACGTGCTAGACATCCATTTATTCTTGTAGTCTGCATATACAGCAGGGGTGTGTAACCTGCTTAATTGCCTCTCGAATGGATAGTATGTGGCAGGTACCGACTCGCGCTGCAAAGCAAATTCACAAAATTTATCACAATCCAATTTGAAAAATCAAATGAAATGTAAAGTAAATATATTTATTTCGTACAGCTCCTCCATAAGTTTCCCGAGATTCTGCTTGTTTACGCGTCTAGATTAGTCGATGCATTTGTCGAGCGAAAGTATGAAGGCTTGTCTATTGGTTAACAAAATTACTCTTCACCATTCTGTTCATGCTTTCGCTACGTTGTGTTGAAGTCATCCGTCCACAGTAAACATGTTTGAAGTATGCCGGAATCCACCTAGCACGTAGGTCGAACAGATTTTGAATTACTACCACCACCTCGAGGTTGTAGTCAACAACCATTTCCGCCCATTCTCCCTCAAACTCCGTTGTTGTAACTTTTTGTCCCTTGCATACTGCTTGTTTAGATGATCTCTTCAAAACATGCCACCTACACAATCTATGTTGTGTGCCTGGAAAAACAAGTGGCAGAGTAGCTGCCATGGCCGGATCTTGATCTGCATATAAAGAAAGTAATTTTCATTCTCCAAAAAGTAACCATGATCAACTAGACAAGATTAAAAAGTAATTTTCATATTACCTGTTAATATGCAGTGTGGGTCTTTACGCCCCATGCAATGTTTAAAGGTTTTGAATAACCAAATAAAAGGCTCAGTTTTCTCGCCTCAAAGTAAAGCACAGCCTAAAATAGTACTCTGCAGGTGATGATTATATCCCACAAACATCGCCAAAGGCATGTTATACATATTTGTCTTGTAAGTAGTGTCGAAAGTAAGTACATCACCAAAGTCAGCGTACTCCCCTTGTGAACTGGCATGGCTCCAAATGATGTTTCCTACGACATCCTCCTCATCAAATTGCATGGCAAAATAAAATCTTGGGTTCTGTTTCTGACACTCTATGAAATAGTCCTAAAGTTTGGCCATATCGTTTTCACGTTCCTTCTGCGATTGTTTGTCTTCCTGCATTGAAAATCTCAAGTTTAAAAAATAAACTAGTTCAATTATAATTTTTTTCAAAAAATAATTTTGCCTAACCTGTTTTTCAGATCTTTAGCTGTGAAAGGGATCTTTTGCTGGCTACCATACAAGTTCGACATAACATGCATGATAGAGTTGTTGGAAATATTCGCCGCAAGCATTGCATCCACATATTCCCACAAAGTGTCGTCAAGATTCTTGTTAGATTGCAGAAAAGTCTTTGATTGTGGAGTTTTAAGCAGAGGATGATTATGCTCGTAAACAATCCTATCGACCCAAACATTTACTGAATTTCTCTTTCTCTTCAATTTTAACATAGCTCTGCAACCCATCCTTTGCGTAGTATTATTTCTCTGCCGTTCTCCACCATCTTTACTTTTGTATTTGTGTTTTCCTTCACGAGTGCAGACAAGTATTCGAACTTGAGCAGTGCCTCTGTCCTTTCTTATGCCAAAACTACTAGCCTCAGCATAAAGTTTATAGTAATTGAATGCAGCATCCTCATCTACAAATTGCTGATCCAATTACGGTATCATAGAATGGGATACATTCTCTCCCTAGCAGTACCAACATCAATTACTTATCAGTTCTAATCTCCTGAATCAACTATCCAATTAAATAATCTCATCTAACCTATTCGTGATTGAAGAACTAATCCAGCCGAACTGCTATTCAATGAAACAAAACGAAACTCACATGTATGAAAATAATTGATGCGTCTGGACTTTGAGCCTCCACTTCTGTTATCGCCCTTGGTGGAGTCAGACGGGTTGGTGCGATTACTTGCAATGGATTTGCAGCAATCGGATCATCTCCTTCGTCGTCGCGCGTACTCCTCTCATCTTGATTGGTCGTATAGTCCATTGCAGCGGGGCACCACAATGTCAACACGCGACGGTGGAAGATTCTAATTAGCTACGTTTTATATTTGCGCAACTTACTGCCAAAAAAACACATTTACTTTGGTTTACTTTCCGAAAAAACATGTTTACTGGCGGATCAAACACATTTACTTCGACATACGTCGTCATTTAACCGAAAGTAACATCAACCTCGTGATTTACTTCCATAAAAATAGCGCAGATTACGTTCGTATCATCCTTTTAATGTAAACGCGTGATTTTTGGATCTATCTAACCGAACAATTAACAGGCCAACGTGAATTAACGTGAAGTAAACAGAAACCGCTCTTATCCCGTGCGCGCTTGATTGGTTCGTGGATGGCGCGCTCGCTGTACAGTTCGGCTGCGGGTAGATTAAACCTAATCTACACCTAGGGGTAGATTAGAGGCTCCGTGTGTGTGTATTCTTTCTTATTTTGAGGTTATGTATTTTAAGGAAAGCGAACCTAGCCCTAGGGCTAGCTGGGCATTAACCAAGTTTTAATTTTCAACCATATGATGATTGTCTCTCTAGGATGTGTTCTTTAATCGTATTAATTTCTATAAGCTTATATGTTTTTTTTTCTTATATTTTCTTTTAAAAATAAAAGGCTTTGGCTTTTTTCGCCAGTTTAAAATATTGGAGTTGTATATCAGACCTTTGAAAAAACAAGTTAGCCTAAGACCATCTCCAACCGTTTTTCTTCCCACCGTTCTCTTCAACACCTCTAAAGAGATTTTCTTCCCAGACTTCATTCTCTTCCCAGTCCTGTTCTCCAACAGAATCTCTTCCCACATTCCCTTCCATTCCCATCATACATATTTTAACATTCTTTCATAACCGCCGTATGACATACCGTATTTATGGCAGGATTTATTTTCGCATACACCACCTTATGATATATTGAGTACGATGGATTTAAATATTGCAAAAAATTTGTATAATATATTCCGGTCATTGAATTATTATTAAAATTTGAAAAAATGTATTGACATGAATTAAATTATATAAAAATTATAAAAGTATAATCACGTAAAATAGATAATATAAAGAAAAGTAAAAATGCAATTAAATATTTTAAAAATATGTATTATGACATCATTTACATGTCACATTAAAAACGAGTACAAAGTGGTAAAATTGTAACTTAAATAGGTTTATGAAATTATTTAGTAGAATAATATATATGAAAAAACGGTATATAAAAATGATAGCTTCCGCAAGAAGAAATATGACATATGTACAATTATTCTTCCAACTGGCCGCAACTACCATCAGAATCACAGATATAACCAATCCAGTTCCAATCCTTTGCAACGTTGTGATAGCATAAGGGTTGTTGAAATACTTCCTAGCGAGCGGAACAAGGACCCGGTCATATATAGGAACAGAGACGATGATTGACACACTGATCAAGCTTTGTAGAGCAGCAGCTAGTACCTGTAAGCTACCTATCCACCTATCTAGTGTACTGGTCTGCCCCAAATGCTTGCACACATGGTTTGTGGCCACCCTGAGCAAAGGCCACCATATATAGGCACACAATTTAAGCACCGCATTCGCTTCATCAGGAAGGCTTGTATTTTCTGCAGCATCATTGTCTCCCTTGGATGATGATGTTGGTATGTGGAGAGAATCATCAGATGCTCTGCATGCCACATGCACAAACGCAGAAAGAAATAACAAATAAGATCATATATTCTAAAGAACAAGCTTAAAACAGTGATAATACATGGTTTCAGAATAAGCTTACTTTGAACGCCATGATGTATACCAGCCTCTAATCCATGCAAGAAGGTGTTTGCCAACCTGCCCAAAGAGGCTTCCTTCACTTGGGGGATAGAACCGATAATTCTTGGTCCCAAGCCAGAATATTGCAAGAGAAAGAGACATAACGATGCATGGGATTCCAAACCCAAGCTGCCAGCTTATGTTATCTTGAATGTAATTCAAGATTGAAACGGTAACAATACTGCCTCCATACGTCCCAAAATACCACCAATTGAAGAAGGAGCTCCTTGCAGCACATTCTTCAGGATCGTTCTCATCAAACTGGTCTGCCCCAAATGCTTGCACACATGGTTTGTGGCCACCCTGAGCAAAGGCCACCATATATAGGCACATGTAGAAGAAAGCTAAATGAATAGTTGAAGTCTGGACATGATCTCCATATTGTGCTTGCTGTCCTGGCGCAAAAACTGATGATAGGGTGAGCATGCCCAATGCCTGGATGGTGGAAGAAACAATTCAGTTAAAGAAGCTAACATATTGCAGAATCAAGGAAAATGAATATTGTTTAGTGCAACAATGTATAATTCGTTGATAAATTCGTGAATTATTTGCTGAATATTCTTTTTTGCTTCGAATCTGAGCACATTAAATAGGCCTCTATGGATATATTTGCATATAATGATTCCTTGTAATACACACTTGAGTAATTTATCCAGATCCTTTAGGATCAAGCAATTTTTTCCCCAGTATCCACTGGAGTTCAGAGTCCACTCCAGAATCAGATTGTTGGGGTGAAGTTCAGGAAGTAGTGAATTGAAAAAGATTGAAAAATATCTTTGGTTATGGAAATGGATCCGTTTTCTTTACAGAAATTTACAAGAAGGAAATAGTTCTACCTGAACTTGTAAGTAATTATCAAAAGGATGGAAATTTTCATGGCAAACAAGGGTTAATTGAAGCTGTATCATTAATGTAGAATAAAAATATCTGACAAAAACTAATTAAACTCCTAGAACTCCCCATCAATGCATAATGCCATAGGATCCTCGTACTCCGTATGACTGTAGGGCCAGAATGTGCTTCTATGCTTCTTGTGGAAGACCATAGATAGATTCTTAAAGAAACAAAGAGTCTAAATGGGCCCGTTCTTGTGTAAAAAAAAGCACTAACTCATATCTACTGGAGTTTGGAATTCAGAACATTGTCTTACTATACATCATATGCACATAAAGCCTATAAGGTTAGAGCAGTAAAGAAAAGAGTTTGGCCACCATTTACATATCATACAGGCAACCACGATATCAACTTTGCAGATTTAAATTACTCAGGAAGTAAGAGTAGTGGATGTTCAACGTTATCAGTTGTTCAACATCGAAGTAGCAGTTGGCCGATGACTACATCCCACTCGATGCGAATCCATGAGACAATCAGACAAGAGCAGTATGCGTACAAACCAGGATGTAGAGGATGGAGGCGAGGACGATGGTGCGGTACCGTCCGAGAAAGGAATCAGCGATGGAGGCGCCGAGCAGCGGCAGCAGAAGCGCGGCGCCGTTCCACGCGTTGATGGCGGCGGCGGCCGACGCCGTGGACTGCCTGAGCGGGCCGGTCAGGTAGGTGATCAGGTTGCCGGAGATGCCGGAGTAGGCGAACCGCTCCGAGATCTCCACCCCTGCGACACCAACGACACGTGGATCAGAGAGGGCGGCGAGAGCGGTGCCTGCTCGCTTACTTGCTGCGGCCCTCATTTTCGGGGCGCATTCAGTTCTGAGAACCGATGACAAAGATGGCGGCGGATCTGCCGGCTGTTGCTTCCGTCGCCGTCGTCCGCGTCTCCGCCGCCCGCGTCGCCGCTTCCTTCGCCGCTTCCCCCTTCCGTCCTCGCGCGCGAAGGGAAGGTTGTTGCTTGTCTTTTGCGGCTGCTCGCACGAAGGGAAAGGAGAGAGAATCCTGACGCGAAGGGTTTCTCTCTCCGCCGGGAAGCAACGCCGTTGGAGCACCGCGTACCGCCTCTTCCCGGTCGTTTTTCCATCGGGACGAAAACGAGGACGGGGACGAAACGCCCTTGGAGATGGTCTTAGCTGACCACAATATTGACCTCATCACGTATTGTCGACGGTTGAGATATCGATCTCAAGTCAACTCAGGTTTTTGAGAAGGGGAGATAGAGACACGCCAACAACACGAACAGCCACCAGCGACAAACAGGGAGACAAGGATTTTTATCCTGTTTTAGGCCTCTCGGGAGGGATAATAGCCCTACGTCCAGCCTTTCTTTATATCAAAGAGGATTACAATATGGAACTCGACGATGTGAACAACTCTCGGCGAGGTTATGGGTGTACAAGGAACAATGTGCGACAATGCGAAGACTCTTGCCTTCCGGGCCCCCTCTACACGCCGTAGGGGCCCTGTTTATATAGTGTTAATGAACCGACCTACCGAGGGATAATCGGGCCGGCCGGGCTAACCAAGAGATCGTAACGAACTCAGCGTGCCAAATATATCCCGAGGTAGATAAGGGAAACTCCAACAAAAGCAAAAAAAAAAGTCATTTTAAAAAATGTATAATCGTATAACTTCGTATAATGTATGCTATACGAAGTTATTACGCGGCCGGGGCGGAGGAAGGAGGCGGCGGGGATGGGGCGCGAGGCGCGCGGAGCAGGGGCGGAGGAAGAAGGGGATCGGGCGACGCACGCGGGCGCGGGGCGTCGGGAGAGAGCCAGAGAGGGAGGGGGAAGAAAAGGGCAAGGAGGAGAGATCTGGGCCGTTGGATCTTAACCAACGGCCCAGAAAATCGCCTGGGCACCCCTATAGGGGCCGAGTCGACTGTGCGGGAGACAATCCCTTAAAAAAAAGTTCATTGAAATCGCAGTCATACAAAGGGGCTCTTTGATAGCTTGTTTTAGTTTAGTTTTTGTTGGGATTGCAACTTTTGTTATTTTTATATACACCATTCACTTTATTTTTTAAAATATTTTTTTATAACTTTGTAGGGTTTTTCTCAAAGATCTTAAAAATATTTTTTTATTAATTTATTTAGCCTTTTCATACCACTTTTAAAGGTGGTCAAATTTTTCCAAACAAAAACTAAACTAAAATTAAATAAGCTACATAACTTTACATAAGTTGGATTTTTTTATTTGATGGTAAATCCCAATCAATTTATTCAATGCGGTTTTGATGGCCATCGCACATGTGATGCTTAGAGGATGATTTTGCTAGGGATAGCCTATATAGCATATTTGTTACTACTTCCGTTTTTTTGTTTGACTCATTTGACTTTTAGATACGCCTTTGACCATTCGTCTTATTCAAAGACGTGCCAAAAAGTCAAAGGCATAAAAAAACGGAGGGAGTATTTTTTATTTTTTTAGTGGGCCAATATGCATATCATCTTCTTCATCTCACCACTCTCTCCACCATCACCTACCATTTCTTCCTCTCGTCTCTCTCACATCCCTCTTGCCTTACCTGCACAGGGAGTAGACGTCGCGTAGAAATAAAAGAGGATTTCTGCTGATCGTGGCAGCTACAGATTGATCTCCACCAGAAGCACACATGAAAAGACCATCTTGCGATCTTGTTGTCATTGTGTTCTAGTAAAAAAAAAAAATCAAAATGTCATTGCCTCACATTGAAAGAACCAAATCCTTCCCTCTGTCGTTCTTGCTGCTGAAGCACGACCTCCCAATTGTCGGAGCTAGCGTCTTCATGGACGCAAGGCTCACTGTGTTTGACAATGTGCGACCTCCATGACTGCCACAACTACCAGAATACTGCAAAAACTACTTTTACTTTTCCTCCATCTAAAAAAATATTTTAAAATATTTAAAATCGTACAGTCCATCACCCTAGCCATTTTTCCAAAAAATATCTTACCTTTTATCGATATTCCCTGTATTTTCATGCCTCAAGCATTTTTATTTTATATTCATTTGTTTCCTCCTCTGCTTTTCGACGAATAAACGATGATTGAGCTTCCCTGGTAAGTTAATCAAGGATACCTAGAAGGTTTGTTAGAATTTGAGCAAACTACTGAACAAAACAGGTTTTCTCCAAGAGGCTCAGTGAAATAGACATGTCTGTGAAGATGCGGACTACCCGCACCTGGACAGAAAGACCCTATGATGCCCTTTGAATTTCATATTTCCTATTATTTATTAAAGGTAAAAGTCTACTTACCCCCTGGAGTATTGACCCGGGCGTACATAATCCCCTGATCCACGCCCTCTTCTCCGATCCACGGCGAGCGGCGACGGCACACCTCAAGGCTGCCAACGGCCCCTAAGGCGGCACACCTCAAGGAGGCCGGGCGGCCGGGGATGAAGGAGGAGTGAGGTAACATGGAGGGGAGGGAAAGGCAGGGAAAAGGAAGAGAAAGAAGAAATGAGAGAAGAGAGTGACATGTGGGTCCCATGCTGAAATAGATTAAAAATAAAATGAAAAAGCCATACGCATGGATGACATGTGGGCCATATTTTATTTTCATTTATGTAATATTTTTTGTAATCGAAACGCCATGTCATGAGCCACGTGGACTGCCCCAGTGGCAAAACCACCCTCAAAACCACCAACAGGGGGTTAAGTGCACTGGTTTCAATAGTTCGTGGGACTGGTTACCTGATTTTCGAAGTCAGGGGGTTATGTGCTCCCGTGTCAATAATTTAGGGGGTAAGTAGACTTTTCCCTTTATTAAATTATTGCATTATATTTTAGCTTTTTACTTGCGAAACAGTCTTTTTCTTTGAATTATATTATTCATCATTTTATGCGGAACAGATCGTTCGAGCTCCATTAACAAAAAAAAAACTCTTTCAAAATGATTAGCGGAATTTCTTTTTGTCGTTTTCGCGTCGGGGGCTTAGCGAAATTTCTTGACAAATTTGCGTGAAAAACACTGGGATCTACTACTATGGAACTGAATATGCGTGTTGGGTAAAAATTTCTTATTTCAGGGTTCACTAAAATTCTAGTCGCCTGCGCAGAGGACAACCCCATGTGCTTAAATGCCCGTGATTTGTAATAAGCACTGGATTTCGACAACCAGTGAACTCTATGTCCATCACAAACTTGTCAAAAAGAAATTATATGGCACCCGATGTCGGCATGGCACCCAGAGAGAGATAGAGAGAGAAAGAGGAGGAGAAAGAGAGAGAGAGAGAGGAGGAGAGAGATAGAGAGAAAAAGGATACCATGATGCATTGTGTGGCACTGGGTGCGATAGAATTTCCTTCCAAGATCGTCCGCTTCCTTTACACTTACCGCAACGCTAAAAGGACTCGTAGTCATAGCTCGGCTTTGGTCCTGTACACATGGCGCTTTGCAAAGTACAAGAACACGGCCACCTCTAGAGCGCCGAGGGCGGCCAGGAGCCAGTAGAAGTAGTCGAGGTGCGCACGGTTGAGGTTGTCGGAGAACCAGCTCTCGCCTCCTCTCCTCGTCGCCCAGTCGATCGCCGCCACGAGCATGCCGCTGGCGTAGCTCCCCACGCCCAGGATGCTCAGGCACAGCGCCAGCCCGACGCTCCGGAGCGCGTCCGGCACCTGGTCGTAGAAGAGCTCCTCCAGCCCGATGCAGGTGAACACCTCCGCGAGGCCGACCAGGACGTACTGCGGCACCACCCACCACAGGCTCATCGGCACCGGCACGTCCGGCCGGTCGACCAGGCCCGCGTCCCTGGCCACGCGGAGGCGCTTGGCCTCCACGAGCGCCGCGACGGCCATGGCGACGCAGGACACGGCCATGCCGGCGCCGATGCGCTGGAGCGTGGTGATGCCCGCGGGGTGCCTGGTGAAACGCCTCGCCAGGGGCACGAGCGCGCGGTCGTAGATGGGGACCAGGGCGATGTAGGCGATGCTGATGAAGCACAGCAGCGCCGCCGGCGGCACGACGAGGCCGGTGCCCGGGCCGAGGCGCCGGTCCACCGTGCTGCTCTGCTTGGTGAACAGAGTGAGCACCTGCGACATGATGGCCGTGAAGACGACGCTCGACAACCCAATCGGAAGCAGCTTGACGAGGGATCCCTTCCCGTCCGCGTCTTCTGCCGGTACAAGCCTGCATGCACAAGCAAAAAAAACATCGTCATCAACTCATCATTCATCAACACGATTACACGAAGCTGCATGCTGATTTGCTTACCGTTCGGTGCTGTCAGTGGCGACGTCCTTCCGTCGACGAAAGGCCCGCGCCGCCCACGCCTTGACGAGCCGCGCGAGCGAGTTGCCGTCGACGGGTCGCTCCGCACGGTAGGTCGGCGTGCCGAGGAGGAAGACGGCAAGGTACAGCACCATCGTCGCCCAGCACGCGGCGAACCCGACGGGCCAGCCGAAGTTGTCCTGGACGTAGCTCACCGCGGTCGTGGCGATGGCGTAGCCCCACGCGATGGAGAAGTGGAACCAGTTGAAGTAGGAGCTCAGGGTCTGCCCGAATTGGTCCGCGCCCAAGGCCTCCGAGCATGGCGTGCCGAAGCCCTGCGCGAGGGCTAGCAGGTAGAGCGCGGTGTAGAAGAAGGCGAGCTGGGCCGGGGAGGTCGACGGCGGCGAGCAGACGGTGGCCGGGCCTTGGCAGCTCGCCGGGTGAGGTTGCCGTGTTTGCAGCATGGATGACGCCGTCAGCATTCCCAAGCTCTGCACATCATTTTTAAGGTTTGGTAATAAGAGAGTATGGATCCGGATCCTCCGTCGTTGCTTGTCAAAAGGTAGAGGGACACTGTAGCGGAAAGGTAAAAATGCACCGGTACGGTGCAAAAGTACTGTTGTACAGTACAAAAAACTGTAGAAAACGGTACTGAACGGTGGTAAACAGTGTTTCTAAACAGTGCAGTTTCAGGTAAAAAATGCACGGGCACTGTTCCAGGCAGAGGATCCGAATACAAGAGGGTATACTGATGCAAAAAAACGCCACATGGATGACCAACTTCAAAGTGGCACGGTCCAATAGCTAAAAACGGTCCGCTATATAGGACCAAGTGATCAAGCTCCAAACAGGCGTAGCTAAAAACGGTCCCGTACACGTATGCATTAGCCCTGCAGTGAGTATGATCTGAGGCTTTGAGCCATCCATTATAGAAACCCATGAGGGTCAGCTCGACTTCCTAGAGGAAAAGAAAAGAAACCAACGTCTCAAACCCACCCTAGCAAAGCTTGGTTAACCCTTGGCACTCCATGCAATGTTGTGGATAGAGTTCTTTTTCATTCGGCAACCAAAGTAGTCCTGGGCTCTAGTACAGATGTATTCGTTTGGACCAAAAACTGGCTCTAGGACCAAGCCCCACAACACATAGGACCGTTTATCTACTGTATCGCTCTTAACAAAAAAATGCATAGTGCAAGAATCTTTTCTCACCATGCTTGGGTCCAAGATATTATACTTTGATTGGAGCCTACTTGGAGAATTTCTGGGCCTTCATAGTCGCTTGCACCTAATTCAGTTTTTTAACTAACTAGACAACCTAATTTGGTGGCCCTCGGCTACGGGTTCTACTCCACAAGCTCGTCTTACTGGCTCCAGTGGTAGGGGTCGACTGCTTCCCCTCTAGACAAGCTCATTTGGACAACATGAGTACCCTCCAGATACAAGTTCTTTGCATGGCTCACATCTCAGGGTAAAATATTGACAACTGGCCTTGCTAGAGAGTGACCCAACTTCTACTTCTGACATCTGATCACTTGCTTCTTAACTGCCATTTCATTCAAATTGTTTGGTCTTTCTTAGCTTTCTGGCTCCGCCTCCTCTACTTGCAGCCTACAACCGGAAACTATGACGACCTCCCCTAGTAGTGGCTACTTCGCCTCTACTTGCAAGGTTGCTTTGTTTGTTAGATTTTCGACCAATTTAGTTATCCTTGCGACTCTTTGGCACATCTTGTTAAAGCGCAAGGCATGTCTTCCATGATTGTTCTTCTTCAGCTACCAAGGTCTTGGCTCTGATTAAAGATAATTTGCACTGCTAGTTCGGCCAAGAGCCTCCGAAAGATTGTGCCTCCTTGGTATTTTGTTCTTTCCTTTCCTTCTTTCTTTCTTTGTTTGCTTTTATGTTTTTGGGTGGCTTGTTGCTTGATTTGTAATAGTCCGTAGCATATTCAAAGCGGCTTAACCTTATATGTTCAGCCAGCTTATCCGTTTAATCGTAATACACAACTAATTTCAGCTTAGCAAGCTTATTTATTCAGCATCTATACATTTCATTCTCACTGTCTTCAACGAATGAAAAAACATCGTCATCAACTCATCATTCATCAACACGATTACACGAAGCTGCATGCTGATTTGCTTACCGTTCGGTGCTGTCAGTGGCGACGTCCTTCCGTCGACGAAAGGCCCGCGCCGCCCACGCCTTGACGAGCCGCGCGAGCGAGTTGCCGTCGACGGGTCGCTCCGCACGGTAGGTCGGCGTGCCGAGGAGGAAGACGGCAAGGTACAGCACCATCGTCGCCCAGCACGCGGCGAACCCGACGGGCCAGCCGAAGTTGTCCTGGACGTAGCTCACCGCGGTCGTGGCGATGGCGTAGCCCCACGCGATGGAGAAGTGGAACCAGTTGAAGTAGGAGCTCAGGGTCTGCCCGAATTGGTCCGCGCCCAAGGCCTCCGAGCATGGCGTGCCGAAGCCCTGCGCGAGGGCTAGCAGGTAGAGCGCGGTGTAGAAGAAGGCGAGCTGGGCAGGGGAGGTCGACGGCGGCGAGCAGACGGTGGCCGGGCCTTGGCAGCTCGCCGGGCGAGGTTGCCGTGTTTGCAGCATGGATGACGCCGTCAGCATTCCCAAGCTCTGCACATCATTTTTGAGGTTTGGTAATAAGAGAGCACACTGATGCAAAAAAAAAAAACGCCACATGGATGACCAACTTCAAAGTGGAACGGTCAAATAGCTAAAAACGGTCAGCTATATAGGACCAAGTGAGCTCCAAACAGGCGTAGCTAAAAACGGTCCCGTACACGTATGCATTAGCCCTGCAGTGAGTTTATGATCTGAGGCTTTGAGCCATCCATTATAGAAACCCATGAGGCTCAGCTCGACTTCCTAAAGAAAAAGAAAAGAAACCAACGTCTCAAACCCACCCTAGCAAAGCTTGGTTAACCCTTGGCGCTCCATGCAATGTTGTGGACAGAGTTCTTCATTCGGCAACCAAAGTAGTCCAGGGCTCTAGTATAGATGCATTCTTTTGGACCAACAACTGGCTCTAGGGCCAAGCCCCACAACACATAGCACCGTTTATCTACTATATCGCTCTTAACAAGAAATGCACGGCGCAAGAATCTTTCGTCACCATGCTTGGGTCCAAGATATTATACATGGCTTTGATTGGAGCCTACTTGCAGAATTTCTGGCCCATCATAGTCACTTGCACCTAATTCAGTTTTTTAACTAACTAGACAACCTAATTTGGTAAGGTTTTTTTTTTTTTTTTTGTAAAAGCTTACCGGCTCCTTGCTAGAGTGGTCCAACTCCTACTTCTGACATCTGATCACCTGCTTCCTAACTGCCACTTCATTCAAATTGTTTGGTCTTCCTTAGCTTTCTGGCTCCGCCTCCCCTGCTTGCATCTAGACCTGATCACGAGAAGCCCGGCTCGAAACGGCCCGACCGGTGCATCGGGCCGGGCTCGGGCCTCATTTCCGAAGCCCGGTGGTCGGGCCAGGCCCGGTTTTTTCCGATTTAAGCCGTGGCCGGGCCGGGCCGGGCCGCCGGGCTTTCGGGCTTCGGGCCGGGCTCGGGCCCGGTTTCCGAGCCCGACGCCCCGGGCCGGGCCGGGCTCGGGCCTGGTTTTTCGGGACCGGGCTTTTCCAGGCCCGGCCAGAAGCCCGGCCAGAAGCCCGGCCCGGCCTGGGGTTTGAACAGGTCTACTTGCAGCCTACAACCGAAAACTATGACGACCTCCCCTAGGGGTGGCTGCTCCGCCTCTACTTGCAAGGTTGCTTTGTTTGTCAGATTTTTGACCAATTTAGTTATCCTTGCGACTCTTTGGCACATCTTGTTAAAGCGCAAGGAATCTCTTCCATGATTGTTCTTCTTCGGCTACCGAGGTCTTGGCTCTGATTAAAGATAATTTGCACGGCTAGTTCGGCCAAGAGCCTCCAGAGGATTGTGTTCCTTCCTTTCCTTCTTTCTTTCTTTGTTTGTTTTTATGTTTTTGGGTGGCTTGCTGCTTGACTTGTAATAGTCCGTAGCATATTCAAAGTGTCTTAACCTTATATGTTCAGTCAGCTTATCTATTTAATCGTAGCACAAAACTAATTTCAGCTTAGCAAGCTTATTTATTCAGCATCTGTACATTTCATTCTCACTGTCTTCAACGAATGGAGGTATCCCGACTAGGGATGAAAACGGATAGTATTTGGATACCTGTTTTTTTGTCTTTTTTCTTCTATGGTAAACAAATAGGACATAGAATTTTTTTTATCCAAATTCATATTCTTGTTTTTGTGTTGAGCTTGTTAAGATTCATAAAAAATGAACCCCAAATTCATTCTATATTTATTTAGATGATAGATAAGAAATTCGGATAGCATTCGGATTCGGATACGGATATTTTTTGATCTTTTTCTCTCTAGGAAGCAAATAAGGCGTAAATTTTTTTCATCCGGTTTGGTATTCTTTTTTTTTTTGGTAATGAGCTTGATAAAATGCATAAAAAATAACACCAAATTCGTTCTACATCTATTTGAAAATACCAAATTTGTTCAGACAATTCGGATATCCGCTTTCACCCCTAATCCCGACCCTTTTCAAAAAAAAAGAAAAAAGAAAAGAAAAACAAGCATGTGGCATTTCCTTCTCTTCGAGATATTTTGGCTGCCCATAAACTAGCTAGAGTGCTAGACTATCTACCCACCACGATGAGGTCTCGAATCTGTACGCGATCGTTCAGCCAAATATTTTTATCTGGAAGACAACAAAAACGACAAACAATTCATTTCGCTGTTTTTTCAGAGCCAGACCTACCGTGTGTTCCCACATGAACTCCACATGTCTTGACAACTGAGACGATCAAAATCATCGCTGATTGCGTCGTAACTACTACATATAACTCTATAAGCACCACACGTTACTAATATAATAATACCGTCACTGTCTAGCGCGCTCTGGTGACTTCATGACCAATTGACCACTGCAACAAAAAGATGAACAGATGATGCTCATTGCTCCCCCAAGAGGATGAAGTTAACAGCAGAATCCGGGTAAGAGATCGAAAGGCGAAACGGAAATGGAATCAGATGCTGGGAACAGTGAGCTGATCACTAACCAGAAGATAGAGCACGCCGGCGGTCAAGACCGCCCGGTAGCGCCCGAGGCCCAAGTCGGCGGCGAGAGCGCCGACGAGCGGCAGCACCTGCACGGTCCCGCCCCAGGCGTTCACGCCGGCAGCGGCGGCCGCCGTGGACATGCCCAGAGGGCCTGTCAGGTACATGATCAGGTTGCCCTGCACGCCGTAGAACCCGACGCGCTCCAAGAACCCGATAGCTGCGCAGAGATAAAAATCATAGCTAAAGATCCGCCATGAATGAGGCGACGATCGATCAAACCTCCGCTTAGTTACCGAGGAAGAAGATCGCAGCGCGCCATCCCCCGCGGCGGCCGGGTTCGGAGCTGACTGGTGGCTCGGATCGTGAAAGAAGCTCGCCGGACTCCATTGCTGCCCATCCGCCTCCACCACCGATGCGGTCGGCTGGCTTTATAAAGGGGGAATCGGGTGAGTATGTTTATTGATTCCGCGCGTTGCGTCTTGGTCTGCCTGTCTAATATGAATTATAGAGCTAGAGAAAAAAAAAAATCTGGAACACTAAGTACTCTGATGTTGTTAGGTATACTTTTCTAGGAAGAGTTATGATCTACAGTCTTTTAAAGTTTCAACTTCTATTTTACATTCGAAAACACTTGCACCCTGACGTCCGGTGTGCGGGACTTGCGCACACAGCACGCGCGAACGCCAGGCGTGCAAGGTGGCGCATGCAGGGTGGGTCCTACATCATTTTTTTTGAATGGCTATAAATTTTGACTGGTTGTTCTAATCCACAAACCGTTTACACCAACGTGTTCCTCGTATTTTTACGAATAAAACAAGATGTATGTTGCCATATAAATCCTCAAACTTACCTGATGAAATTTGGGTTTCGTCTACTGAAACTTGGGTTTCATACTCGTTAAACTTTGTCGAACCGTTAAGTTTTATCAGGTTTAATCTAAGTTTCATCGAGTTTGAACAGGTTTTATCCAAGTTTCTTCAAGTTTCATCAGAACAATTCAAGTTTCATCAAGTTTCAACAGGTTTCATCCAAGTTTCATCAGGTTACATTGAAGATTCATCCAAGTTTCATCAGATTTCATCAGCACACAGCCAAGTTTCACCAGCACACGGTCAAGTTTCACTAGTATACATGTAAGTTTCATAAGTGCATTCTCCTAGTCTCACATCAAAAAATTGAAAAAAATAAAAAAAATCAAAAAAATTAAAAGTATTTAAAATGGGTTGCTCTATATTTTAGAAGAATTATGAAATTTATTCCATGCATTTTGAACACTGTTTGAATTTTATACAAAAAACATAAGTTTAATTGAAATTTTGATCAACTTCACGGCTAACAAACTCAGCGCTCACATCTGATCACGCGGGAGCGCGGGCGCGTTGGATGCGCGCGGTGCCGGCGATCGGACGGACGGTGCTAGTCCGGCGCTGGCTCGTCCGTCCGGACGTCCGACGCCTGGCGCTCGCCACTTTTACATTTAGCCCTAATAGGATTTTTTTTACCTAGTGTTTTTACCTCCTCAACTTTTCCAATTTCTACTCTTTTGATCAATTTCCTCGACTTTTTTTGTTTTGCTCCATTGGAGGGGGCCGCGTATTCCCCCTTCTTGTAATCTTCTACTCTTTTGAACAATACACAACAGCTCTCCCGCCTTTTGGTTAAAAAAAAACTTTTCCAATTTCATACATAGGCCTCTTTTTACGCCTTGCTCTTGCCTCACTGATTTTTTCTGGTTTCACTTTTTTCTCAGCGAAGCGCCTAAGTATCTCAAGTGATCTGTATATGCCAAGTACGAACTCCATAAACAATGATACAACTTCTTTTGCAAGTTTCGCTTTCTAGAGGGGAAGGCTCAAACAAATTTATAACCATACGGTCTATGGCACCATGCTACTATGATATATGGCTGGTTGGTACTCATTGCCTTGGATCAACGAAAACTTGAAATGTACCTTGCCGCCTTGGGCTTGTATGCTATATGTTGCACTTGGTGTTGTGTAATATGTGTGGACTATATATATGTTATCTGTGAGCAAGGTTCTAAAAATAGGAATTAATCTCATATTAATTGGCAATTAATACCTAGTAGGTGGAGATCAGATGCGATTTTACCCCTAATCTCCAACAGGAATCCCTAAATTTGATCCCCTATAGCCTCTTAGGCTGTCTTCAACAGTGATCCCTTAACTCCAAACTGAAATATGTGTCCCACACGCATGTGAAGAGGGCATAGGGGTATGTGGGCTAGGGTTCTGCCATTTGTTTATTTGAGAGGAGACGTTGTCACCATCCATTGCATCGACTCTGTCATCGATGGGTGCGGGGAGGACAATGTCGGCTTACAATCTGCTCCTTAGTTCACTGAAGGTAACCACCACATTGTTCTCCTTCCTCTCGGTCGTCATCTTCTCTCTGCCTATGACTGCTCCTCATGACTGTGTCTGACAATGCGCGACCTTCATGATTGCCACAACTACCAGAATACTGCAAAAATTACCTTTTACTTTTCCTCCATCTAAAAAATATTTTAAAATATTTAAAATCGTACAGTCCATCACCATCCAAGTCAGCCCTGACCATTTTTCCAAAAAATATCTTACCTTTATCGATATTCCTTGTATTTTCATGCCTCAAGCATTTTTATTTTATATTCATTTGTTTCCTCCTCTGCTTTTCTGATTTTACGACGAATAAACGATGATTGAGCTTCCCTGGTAAGTTAATTAAGGATACCTAGAAGGTTTGTTAGAATTTGAGCAAACTATTGAACAAAACAGGTTTTCTCCGAGAGGCTTGGTGAAATAGACATGTCTGTGAAGATGCGGACTACCTGCACCTGGACAAAAAGACCCTATGATGCGCTTTGAATTTCATATTTCCTATCATTTATTAAATTATTGCATTATATTTTAGATTTTTACTTGTGGAACAGTATTTTTCTTTGAATTATATTATTCATCATTTTATGCAGAATAGATAGTTTGAGCTACATTACCAAAAAAAACTCTTTCAAAATGATTAGCGGAATTTCTTTTTGCCGTTTTCGCGTCGGGGGCTTAGCAAAATTTCTTGACAAATTTGTGTGAGAAACACTGGGATCTACTATGGAACTGAATATGCTTGTTGGGTAAAAATTTCTTATTTGAGGGTTCGCTAAAATTCTAGTCGTCTGTGCAGAGAACAACCCCATGTGCTTAAATGCCCGTGATTTGTGATAAGCACTGGATTTCGACAACCAGTGACATGAACTCTATGTCCATCGCAAACTCGTCGAAAAGAAATTATATGGCACCCGGTGTCACCATGGCACCCAGAGAGAGAGGGAAGAGAGGAAATATAGAGAGAAAGAAGAGGAGATAGAGAGAGGAGGAGAGAGATAGAGAGAAAAAAGGTGCCATAGTGCCTTGTGTGGCACCAAGTGTCATAGAATTTTCTTCCAAGATCGTCAAGTTCCGTTACACTTGTTAACAGAACAGTCTAATCATCTGGTAACGGCACATGCTGCAGCGCTGGATACACTGCGTAACGTGCCGTGTACTTCTATTGTTCCATATAGATAGTATCTATTGTTAGGTTGTTAAGTTGGATGTAATCTACACGTGTATCTGTAACAAATTTGGTTGTAACCTTGAGGTATATATATGAGCATATCTGCCGCTGAGGTTTTACACGGCAAACCAATCTCTTCCTTCTTTACCTTTCTTTTCACATGGTATCAGAGCCTATCTGATCACCACCACGCCATGTCTACTCAATCCAATACCTCGGCGGCAGTCGCTTCATCCACCAACGCCGCGGCTGCAACTTCGAACGCCGGTCTCATGGCACCGGCACAAGCGGTTCAAGCGCCGTCGCTGAACCAATACATCACCGTGCGCCTCTCCAGAGAAAATTACCTCCTCTGGAAGGCTTAGATCGTGGCATACCTACGTAGCCAGCAGCTCTTGGGTTACGTAGATGGCACCATGCCTGCACCCGAGGCTATGCTCACCCAGGAAGGCGATGGCGGGGCGGAGCAGATCCCAAACCCAGCATACACGCAGTGGTTTCAACGGGATCAAATGGTGCTCAATGCCCTCTTCGCGTCGCTAACTGAAGAAGTTCTTGGTCATGTTGCATTCATGACCAGCGCCGCTCAAGTCTGGGAAGCCCTTCAAGATATGTTCGCGTCACGATAGTGAGCACGTCTCATGCAGCTTCGTCTCCAGCTCACCATGGCGCGCAAGAAGGAGATGACTGCAACAGATTACTTCCACAAGGTAAAACATCTGGCTGACACCATGTCTTCCATTGGACAGCCACTTCGTCAGGAGGAGGTTGTATCCTACATCCTCGCCGGTCTCGGCGACGAATTTGAGGGCTTCGTTACGTCGCTCATGGTGTGATATGAGGCCCTCACGCTGGCGGACCTCTATGTACTACTCCAGACGCACGAGGCCCGCAAACAAGTCACGTATCACGAAGGCTACATCCAGTCATCTGCTAATGTGGCATCGCGTGGAGGAGGACTCGGTGGCCAGCAGAATGGCGGTGGTCGCGGCAAGGGTCGCGGCTGCCGCAGCAACTACTTCAACAACCAGTCCTCCGGAGGAGGACGCGGTGGTCATCACGATGCTTCTCATGGTCCCACTGCTGGGATAGGCTCTCACTCGACGTGCCAAATATGTGGCAAAGTCGACCATGACGCGCTTCGCTGCTACAACTGCTTCAACCACGCATTCCAAGCTGAAGATCCTCGTGTCGCGGCCGCAGCTGCTACGACTGGACAGTACCACGTCGACACCAATTGGTACGTCGACAGCGGCACAACAGATCACATAACTAGCGATCTTGATAGCTTGATCCGTGATCGCTACAAGGGCTCGGATCAGGTTCAGGTTGCAAATGGCACAGGTCTGTCAATTTCTCATATTGGCATGTCCACTGTTTCTGGCATTAACAATCATCTGCAAAAAAAAAACATCGTCATCAATCCATCATTCATCAACACGATTACCCGAAGCTGCATGCTGATTTGCTTACCGTTCTGTGCTGTCAGTGGCGACGTCCTTCCGTCGACGAAAGGCCCGCGCCGCCCATGCCCATAGCCTCGCGGCGAACGCCTTGGCGAGCCGCGCGAGCGAGTTGCCGTCGACGGGTCGCTCCGCACGGTAGGTCGGCGTGCCGAGGAGGAAGACGGCAAGGTACAGCACCATCGTCGCCCAGCACGCGGCGAACCCGACGGGCCAGCCGACGCTGTCCTGGACGTAGCTCACGGCGGTCGTGGCGATGGCGTAGCCCCACGAGATGGAGAAGTGGAACCAGTTGAAGTAGGAGCTCAGGGTTTGCCCGAATTGGTCCGCGCCCAAGGCTTCCGCGCATGGCATGCTGAAGCCCTGCGCGAGGGCTAGCAGGTAGAGCGCGGTGTTGAAGAAGGCGAGCTGGGCAGGGGAGGTCGACGGCAGCGAGCAGACGGTGGCTGGGCCTTGGCAGGTAGCCGGACGAGATTGCCGTGTTTGCAGCATGGATGATGTCGTCAGCATTCCCAAGCTCTGCACATCATTTTTGAGGTTTGGTAAGGGAGTATAATGTATACTGGTGCAAAAATCGCCAAATGGATGACCAACTTCAAAATGGCAGTGTCCAGTAGCCAAGAACGGTCAGCTATATAGGACTAAGTGATTATATAAGCCTCCCGTACACGTATGCATTAGCCCTGCAGTCAGTTTATGATCTGAGGCTTTGAAACCCATGAGGGTCAGCTCCACTTCCTAGAGGAAAAGAAAAGAAATCAACGTCTCAAATTCGATAACATTCGATTCTTAAAAATTGCCACATTTTGATTTTATGCTTGTTAAAGCCATGGAATTTTCTTCTATATCCTGAAAACCCCTGATTGAATATGCGTTTGGGGCCAAGGCGGAAAGACGAAGTTTACAAGCCGTCTTTGTAAGCAGCATCCTTCATAGATTTGGGGAAATCTCGGACTTGCACACTAACTTGCTAAAAATCCAAGCTGTGCCAATTAGATGCGAAAGACTAGATATAGCGGACATCCTCCCATTTCCCCGCTCAGCGCACAACCTTCCCAATCAGCTATCTTAGCATGCCATCGTCAATTTAGCACCTGAGGAAGATCAACTTTTTCCTGCCGTTGGTCGACAAAGTTGCCAGCCGCCTGGCTAGCTGGAAAGGGCGGTGCATGTCGTAAAGGTGTAGGCTAATTCGTAACTCCGTCCTCTCAGCGATCCCCATTTATATTCTCGCAGCTCTGGATGAGCCTAGATCCACCCTTAAGCAGATCGATAAGCACCGATGAGTTTGTCTGTGGTGTGGATTCAATTCGACCCACACGGAAATTGTTGAGTCAATTGGGAAACTGTTTGTCGACCTCGTGACCTTAGAAGTCTAAGAGTGATGAACCTTGCAAAGTTCGCTTGGACGCTTCGTCTTTGTTAGTTATGGCTGTCAAGAACCCACCCTAGCAAAGCTTGGCTAACCCTTGGCACTCCATGCAATGTTGTGGACAGAGTTCTTTTTCATTCGGCAACCAAAGTAGTCCCGGGCTCTGGTACAGATGTATTCTTTTGGACCAAAACCTGGCTCTAGGACCAAGCCCCGCAACACATAGCACCGTTTATCTACAGTATTGCTTTAACAAGAAATGCATAGTGCAAGAATCTTTCCTCACCATGCTTGGGTCCAAGATATTATATATGGCTTTGATTGGAGCCTACTTGGAGAATTTCTGGGCCTTCATAGTCGCTCGCACCTACTTCAGTTTTTTAACTAACTAGACAACCTAATTTGGTGGCCCTCGGCTACGGGTTCTACTCCACAAGCTCGTCTTACTGGCTCCAGTGGTAGGGGTCGACTGCTTCCCCTCTAGACAAGCTCATTTGGACAACATGAGTACCCTCCAGATACAAGTTCTTTGCATGGCTCACATCTCAGGATAAAATTCTAACAACTGGCCTTGCTAGAGAGTGACCCAACTCCTACTTCTGACATCTGATCACCTGCTTCTTAACTGCCACTTCATTCAAATTGTTTGGTCTTCCTTAGCCTTCTGGCTCCGCCTCCTCTGCTTGCAGCCTACAACCGGAAACTATGACGACCTTCCCTAGTGGTGGCTACTATAACCGGAAACAAGGTTGCTTTGTTTGTCAGATTTTCGACCAATTTAGTTATCCTTGCGACTCTTTGGCACATCTTGTTAAAGCGCAAGGCATCTCTTCCATGATTGTTCTTCTTCGGCTACCGAGGTCTTGACTCTGATTAAAGATAATTTGCACTGCTAGTTCGGCCAAGAGCCTCCGAAAGATTGTGCCTCCTTGGTATTTTGTTCTTTCCTTTCCTTCTTTCTTTCTTTGTTTGCTTTTATGTTTTTGGGTGGCTTGCTGCTTAATTTGTAATAGTCTGTAGCATATTCAAAGTGGCTTAACCTTATTCCTTATATGTTCAGCCAGCTTATCCATTTAATCGTAACACACAACTAAAGCTTAGAAGCTAATTTATTCAGCCTCTGTGTATTTCATTCTCACTGTCTTTGACGAATGGAGGCATCCCGACCCTTTTCGAAAAAAGAAAAAAAAGAAAAACAAGCATGTGCCATTTCCTTCTCTTCGACATATTTTGGCTGCCCATAAACTAGCTAGACTATCTGCCCACCACGAGGTCTCGAATCTGTGCGCGATCGTTCAGCCAAGTATTTTTATCTAGAAGACAACGAAAAAACGACAAACAATTCATTTCGCTGTTTTTCAGAGCCAGACCTACCGTGTGTCACACATGAACTCCACATGTCTTGACAACTAATCAAATCATCGTTGATTGCGTCGTATCGTAACTACTACCTACAAGCACCATACTGTTACTGTCTAGCGCGCACTGGTGACTTCATGAGTACTTCATGCAAAAAGATGAATAGATGATGCTCATTAATTGCTCCCCCAAGAGGATGAAGTTAACAGCAGAATCCGGGTAAAAGAAAGGCGAAACCGAAATGGAATCAGATGCTGGGAACAATGAGCTGATCACTAACCAGAAGATAGAGCACGCCGGCGGTCAAGACCGCCCGGTAGCGCCCGAGGCCCAAGTCGGCGGCGAGAGCGCCGACGAGCGGCAGCACCGCCACGGTCCCGCCCCAGGCGTTCACGCTGGCGGCGGCGGCCGCCGTGGACATGCCCAGAGGGCCTGTCAGGTACATGATCAGGTTGCCCTGCACGCCGAAGAACCCGACGCGCTCCAAGAACCCGATGCCTGCGCGGAGGTAAGATCATAGCTAAAGATCTGCCATGGATGAGGCGACGATCGATCAAACCTCTGCTTAGTTACCGAGGAAGAAGATCGCAGCGCGCCATCCCCCGCGGCGGCCGGGTTCGGAGCTGACTGGTGGCTCGGATCGTGAAAGAAGCCCGCCGGACTCCATTGCTGCCCATCCGCCTCCACCACCGATGCGATCGGCTGGCTTTATAAAGGGCGTCGGTGGGTATGTTTATTGATTCCGCGCGTTGCGTCGTGGTCTGCCTGTCTAATCTGAATTATAGAGCTAGAGAAAAAAATATCTGGAACATTAAGTACTATGATGTTGTTAGGTAGATCGCCTGATCGCCGGAGTTGGTCGCGTCGACGTCGTCAACCACGAGACTCGTCACTGTCTCGACACCGCCACCTACGCTCTGTAAACGCAACCTGAAAACCCCAGAGCACCTCTTCTTTCAGTGCAGTTTCAGCAACCTGACGTGCAGGGCCGGCCCTAAGGGGGGCGAGCAGTGCTGCCGCCCCGGGCCCCCCAAAACCCGAGGGCCCCCAGATCGATGGCACCTAGGAGTCGTGTATCGTACGCTGTGCAGAAGCAGGAGCGGAGCAGCTTGCAGCATGTGCATTCGCGGGTGAGGCCCAACCAATCTGGCACTCAAGGGCACGCATGCGAAGCCCAGCTCAGGTAGACGCACTCACGCGCACACACGCGAGGCCCAGCCAATGAGCACCCTACTAAGCTAGCCTCTGCATGCTGTTGCATTGCTGACGTGTATGCATGCAACACACCGATCAAGCATTAAGCACCATTAAGGCATTAAGCACAGCCACTAATGACGCTCCTTCATCACGTGCATCTCCATGCATGTTACACACATACATCTCATTCTTTCCTTTCTTTTGATGTCATCTGCGATAGGTCAACATGTACTCCAACCTCGCCATAGGTCTACATACCTTCGAGCCTTACACACCATCTCTTCACTGCTTCATGCCGACCTCACGTGAGTCACGTCTCAGTGCCTCATGCACTGGCTCGACATATCTCAGACTCTCAGTCAACTTTATTTATTGATAAGAAGTTATGGGTGATATTAATGTTGAGGTCATCATCAGATTTTGCTTCTAGAGAAATGTTAGAAGATATTTCCTTAGATGATCTCTGCAAAAATGTTTGAGGTAAATAATCTTATTTATGTACTTCTATTTGTTTATTGGTAATAATTTTCTATAATACATTAAATAGTCTTGTTAGTTGCTACATAGTAGTATTAAAAAAAATATAATGGTTATGTTAGGGCATGTCCAATGCTACGACCTATTCAAGAACTATCCCAATACTATTCATGTACTATGCAATCATTAGTCTACTTTATTGTACTTTTTTCTCCCTTGTATTTTAATGTCTACACCTACTCCCTAGTCCCTACTGCTACAATATTGGGATAGTCCACGAATGGGTCTCCCCATTGGACATGCTCTTAGGGCCCACCGTGTATAATTTTGCCCCGGGCCCTCAAAAGCTCAGGACCGAGCAGGCTGATGTGGCAGAGGTTGTCCGTTTTCCTTAACATCCCTACTCTAGATCCTTCGACATGGAGTCAGGCAAACTCGGTCGAACTCTGTGGGCGTCAGACATCATGCAAGGAACCCAATCGACAGCCGCGCGCTCAGCTTCAACTGCAATCATTTGGCATCTGTGGCTTCAGGGGAACAGCCGCATCTTCCGCTAGGAGGAAAGACCGGCTACGACATTCATGAACGCTTTAACCGATGACCTGCAATTTTGGGCTACCGTAGGAGCTCCCTTTGTAATAACGTGAGGAGTGTTTGTGTGGCCCTGGGGGAAGGGGCCGTAAACTCCCCCACCCTGTAACTGCTTCCTCTTCTTATCAATATACGGGGCAGCTCTTCTACCCTTGTTAAAAAAAAAGGTATACTTTGCTAGGAAGAGTTATGATGTACTATAGTCTTTTAAAGTTTCAACTTCTATGTTATATTTAGCCCTAATAGGATTTCTTTTTACCTAGTGTTTTTACCTCCTCGACTTTTCCAATTTCATACATAGGCCTCTTTTTATACATTGTTCTTGCTTTATAGATTTTTCTGGTTTCACTTTTTTCACAGCGAAGTGCCTAAGTATCTCAAGTGATCAGTATATGCCAAGTACGAACTCCATAAACAATGACACAACTTCTTTTGCAAGTTTCGCTCTCTAGAGGGGAATGCTCAAACAAATTTATAACCATACGGTCTATGGCACCATGCTACTATGGTATATTGCTGGTTGGTACTTATTGCCTTGGACCAACGAAAACTTGAATTGTACCTTGCCGCCTTGGGTTTGTATGCTATATGTTGCACTTGGTGTTGTGTAATATGTGTGGACTATATATATGTTATTTGTGAGCAAGGTTCTAAAAATAGGAATTAATCTCGTATTAATTGGCAATTAATACCTAGTCGGTGGAGATCAGATGTGATTTTACCCCTAACCGACCATTAGTAAGTCTACTTGATTAGTCGATCAAACAATTGATTGATCCCACTTAAAGCTAATTAGCCCCAAGTAAATCTAGGCCGCATAGAATTAGTTCAAACTGAAATATGTGTCCCACACGCATGTGAAGAGGGCATAGGGGTATGTGGGCTAGGGTTTTGCCATTTGTTTATTTGAGAGGAGAAGTTGTCACCATCCATTGCATCGACTCTGTCATCGATGGGTGCGGGGAGGACAATGTCGGCTTACAATCTGCTCCTTAGTTCACTGAAGGTAACCACCACCTTGTTCTCCTTCCTCTCAGTCGTCATCTGCTCTCTGCCTATGACTGCTCTTCATGACTGTGACTGACAATGCGCGACCTTCATGACTGCCACAACTACCAGAATACTGCAAAAATTACCTTTTACTTTTCCTCCATCTAAAAAAATATTTTAAAATATTTAAAATCGTACAGTCCATCACCATCCAAGTCAGCCCTGACCATTTTTCAAAAAAATATCTTACCTTTATCGATATTCCCTGTATTTTCATGCCTCAAGCATTTTTTTTGAAGAAAAGGCAGGAGCGCTGCCGAAGCTTTATTAGATCTGAAAAAGAACTCAAAACTAACAAGCCAAACACTTTGTACAAAGGAACGAAAACGACGGTGCAAAGCTGCACAACTAGAATGAAAAACACAACGGGCCGCTACTGAAGAGGCAACAGATTGAGCACAACGGACTCAAGCGAAGCTTTGGAGGCTGTGTCTATCCATGATCATCAAAGTGGAAGGCGCGAAGCCAGTTGCCAATGTCGTTCTTGATGCCGTTTAGAACCTGGTCAACTGGAGAGTAGGCTAGGTTGAAAATTCGTGCATTCCGCTCTTTCCACACATTCCAGACGGTGTATGCAACGATTCCATCAAATTGCTTTCTCTGCAATCTAGGAACCTCTGATCTAACTTGAAGCCACCAATCTCCGAAATCTTCATTCGTGCTTGCTGTTCTCAGATCAAGATCTGGCAATTCGTGAGAAATTTTGCGCCAAATAAATTTGGTGAAAGGGCAAAGAGCAAGAAGATGCCTAGCCGATTCCTCAGCCTACCCACAAAGAGGGCACATGACCGAGTTGGGCCATCCTCTGGCACGAAGACGATCAGCAGTGAGAATTTTGCCCTGAACTGCAGTCCATAAGAAGAATTTGCATCTAGGCTCAGTTTTTGCTTTCCAAATAGCATCATAGAATTTGTCCCGTGTAGCACCTAGGAATTGCATTTGGTATGCCGATTTTGAAGTATATTTTCCATTGGCCGTCCATCTCCAAATTAAACTATCATCCGTGGGAGTGAGTGAGGCTGCATTAACTTTCATCCACAACAATACATACTGGCAAATCTCGGCGTTTGAGGCAATATTGCATAAGTCGGCAATCCAAGAGCTTTGATGCAAAGCCTCGTTGACTGTGATCAGCTTATTTTTTGCCTTTAGAAAGCACAAGGGTGCTATGTGCTCTGGTGCATCTCCATCAAGCCAACTATCAGTCCAAAAGAGAGCAGTGAGACCATTACCGAGAATTATTTTAGAGCCTGCAAGGAATGCCGCTTTGTCCACCCTGTTGCACGGGGTAAGAAATCCAATCCATGGTTTTTGGTTTGAAGGCCAAGAGTGCCAGAGCCACTGCTGCCGTAATGCGGAGCCAAAAAAATTAAATCTTTAACCCCTATCCACCTAATTGCTTCGGTCTGCAGACACGTCGCCAATTAACCAGGGAAACACCCTTACAAGCAGGTCCGCCTCCCTTCCAAAGAAAGCTTCTTCGGATTTTGTCAATTTGTCTGATAATCCACTTGCTGAGATCAAAAACCGTGAGATGGAAAACAACCAACGAGGTTAGGACAGAGTTGATGAGGACGAGCCTGCCAGCTTTGGAGAGCAAAGGGTTCTTCCACCCAGCAAGTCGCTCTCTGATCTTTTGAAGGAGAGGCTGGTAATCTGACTTGATCAATCTTGTCGGTCGCAGAGGCAAGCCTAGGTATTTGCAAGGAAAGAACCTGAGCTGCATTGGTAGAGGAGCAAGCACACTTTGAATATCAACGTTACAGCACCTAATCGGATAGACTTCACATTTGTCAAAGTTGACCCTTAGTCCTGAAGCTTTAGCAAACAAGGTTAAGATGTCACCCAGAACGCTTATCTCTTGGATCGACGGGTTCAAGAAAATTGCAAATAAACGATGAATAAACGATGATTTGTTTCTTCAAGCATTTTTACGACGGCCTCAAGCATTTTTATTTTATATTCAATTGTTTCTTCCTCTGCTTTTCTGATTTTACGACGAATAAACGATGATTGAGCTTCCCTGGTAAGTTAATCAAGGATACCTAGAAGGTTTGTTTAGAATTTGAGCAAACTATTGAACAAAACAGGTTTTCTCCGAGAGGCTTGGTGAAATAGACATGTCTGTGAAGATGTGGACTACCTGCACCTGGACAAAAAGACCCTATGATGCGCTTTGAATTTCATATTTCCTATCATTTATTAAATTATTGCATTATATTTTAGCTTTTTACTTGTGGAACAGTATTTTTCTTTGAATTATATTATTCATCATTTTATGCAGAATAGATAGTTTGAGCTCCATTACCAAAAAAAACTCTTTCAAAATGATTAGCGGAATTTCTTTTTGCCGTTTTCGCGTCGGGGGCTTAGCGAAATTTCTTGACAAATTTGTGTGCGAAACACTGGGATCTACTCATGGAACTGAATATGCGTGTTGGGTAAAAATTTCTTATTTCAGGGTTCACTAAAATTCTAGTCACCTGTGCAGAGGACAACCCCATGTGCTTAAATGCCCGTGATTTGTAATAAGCACTGGATTTCGACAACCAGTGAACTCTATGTTCATCGCAAACTTGTCAAAAAGAAATTATTTGCCACCCGGTGTCAGCATGGCACCCAGAGAGAGATAGAGAGAGAGGAGAGAGAGAGAAAAAAAAAAGGGTACCATGGTGCTCGGGTGCCATAGAATTTCCATCCAAGATCGTCCGCTTCCTTTGCACTTACCGCGACGCTAAAAGGGCTGGTAGTCATAGCTCAGCTTTGGTCCTGTACACATAGCGCTTTGCAAAGTACAAGAACACGGCCACCTCTAGAGCGCCGAGGGCGGCGAGGAGCCAGTAGAAGTAGTCGAGGTGCGCACGGTTGAGGTTATCGGAGAACCAGCTCTCGCCTCCTCTCCTCGTCGCCCAGTCGATCGCCGCCACGAGCATGCCGCTGGCGTAGCTCCCCACGCCCAGGATGCTCAGGCACAGCGCCAGCCCGACGCTCCGGAGTGCGTCGGGCACCTGGTCGTAGAAGAGCTCCTCCAGCCCGATGCAGGTGAACACCTCCGCGAGGGCGACCAGGACGTACTGCGGCACCACCCACCACAGGCTCATCGGCACCGGCACGTCCGGCCGGTCGACCAGGCCCGCGTCCCTGGCCACGCGGAGGCGCTTTGCCTCCACGAGCGCCGCGACGGCCATGGCGACGCAGGACACGGCCATGCCGGCGCCGATGCGCTGGAGCGTGGTGATGCCCGCGGGGTGCCTGGTGAAACGCCTCGCCAGGGGCACGAGCGCGCGGTCGTAGATGGGGAGCAGGGCGATGTAGGCGATGCTGACGAAGCACAGCAGCGCCGCCGGCGGCACGACGAGGCCGGTGCCCGGGCCGAGGCGCCGGTCCACCGTGCTGCTCTGCTTGGTGAACAGAGTGAGCACCTGCGACGTGATGGTCGTGAAGACGACGCTCGACAACCCAATCGGAAGCAGCTTGACGATGGATCCCTTCCCGTCCGCGTCTTCTGCCGGTAGAAGCCTGCATGCACAAGCAAATAAAACATCGTCATCAATTCATCATTCATCAACACGATTACACGAAGCTGCATGCTGATTTGCTTACCGTTCTGTGTTGTCAGTGGCGACGTCCTTCCGTCGACGAAAGGCCCGCGCCGCCCATGCCCGTAGCCTCGCGGCGAACGCCTTGGCGAGCCGCGCGAGCGAGTTGCCGTCGACGGGTCGCTCCGCACGGTAGGTCGGCGTGCCGAGGAGGAAGACGGCAAGGTACAGCACCATCGTCACCCAGCACGCGGCGAACCCGACGGGCCAGCCGACGCTGTCCTGGACGTAGCTCACGGCGGTCGTGGCGATGGCGTAGCCCCACGAGATGGAGAAGTGGAACCAGTTGAAGTAGGAGCTCAGGGTTTGCCCGAATTGGTCCGCGCCCAAGGCCTCCGAGCATGGCGTGCCGAAGCCCTGCGCGAGAGCTAGCAGGTAGAGCGCGGTGTAGAAGAAGGCGAGCTGGGCCGGGGAGGTCGACGGCGGCGAGCAGACGGTGGCCGGGCCTTGGCAGCTCGCCGGGTGAGGTTGCCGTGTTTGCAGCATGGATGACGCCGTCAGCATTCCCAAGCTCTGCACATCATTTTTGAGGTTTG
>SPJY01002349.1:0-128942 GCA_005191435.1 Raddia distichophylla | reverse complement strand
CGCGCCGCGCTACTGCCCTGCGTCGCTCGCCTTCTTCTTTATAGCTGTGACTAAGAGTAAGGACTATGCCAGCAAATTACTTGCTCCCCTTACACCATGTATCATGTATGGTTTTAGACATCCATATAATTTTCAAAATAGCAACAAAAAATATATGGCTTTCAAAATGCGGCCACTACTTATTAATATATTTCGTTTACAAGCCTAACATTATTTCAAGATGAATTTACGCATGATTTTTGTATATCTAATATAACTTTACAAATTATGATCATAGATAAAAGATTCTAAGCTTTAATTGCATTCATGAAAACCGACTTGTATCTGTGACAGTAGGGAATACAAAGGGCTTACATTTGTCTTTTGAATATACGTATTCCAATTCTTTTTTTTTTTCCACTGATGGGTGATGGCTTATGCCTTCTCTCTATTTTCAGAAGCCCAACGTTTTGCCTTCTCAAACCCATATTCTTCATAATCTGAAGCCCCTTCTGTTTGCTCTAAGCCTTTAAAAGTTACTCGAAGAGAAGAAAACGTTGTGAATATTTTTTTAAAAAATACACAGTTTTGAGCAAGCCTAACAGAGTATCTAAAAAAGCATATTCCCTAAAGTTTAGGATTCGTCTCAGTTTTTGCTATTATATCACTAAACATAACCCCTATGGCCCTATCTCATGCCTTACATTATAAATTTACTTTAATAAACCTCTAAATTTAGGTATTCTCTCACATTTCTATAGGGGATACAGATCTGATTTTCAGGATAACCCCCTCCAGACCAACCGGAAAGCATGCATATGAAAATCGGGCCTTGATTCAACAGTACCAAAGTTGACCTGCTCTACCAACGTACCAGACAAGGGTCAATTTCACGCCAGGGAGTCAGGGATCTGGGTGTACTCTGCCAGATTAAGGTTGTGTTTCTTTCGGCGGTTAGATTATAATCTGAAAAAGTTGTGGTGTTTTATAGAAGATTTAAATGGCCAAAAAAGTTATGAAAAAAATATTTTTGAGATCTTTGAGATAAATTATGCAAAGTTTTGAAAAAATAAATATAAAATATTTAAAAATATAACCGGTACAAAAATGATAAATTTTAAGCTGCAGCTTATAATCTGATTATAAGCTAAAAAAAACAGAGCCTAAAAGAAAATTGATGGCACTTGTGTCGGTGCAGCCATGTGAGGTCTAAATGAGCCGGTTGATTGCTGACGTCAAGGTCCCAGGGCCACGCTGAAAGGCTTGGAAGCAATTTGTTTCTTTGATGCTGCACGCAGTTCCACAAATCAGGACATTTTTTTAAAGACTCGTGACTTAATTTTTAAGAGCAAATGCAAATACTCTCTCCTTTTCACTATATTTATTTATGGCTTTGAAAAAAATACGTTTCACAATGTTTGTTCATTTAAAGTATTAAGTTGTAATTATTATGATGTTTTCGCTCTTTGTTATTAACTAAATGCTTATTAAGAAAAAAGTAGTTAACATAACTATTAAATAAAGGTACGATGGTATTTGCATGTTGTTCTTTTAAACTATTACTTATTTGGTCAATGCGTATCTTGTGTTATGGATAAACATATTGAAAATGAGTGAATAATATTTTTTACAATTGCTTCACCAAATAATTATTAAATTATTCAAAAAAATTCCTCAAAGTTTCTCTGGATATGTTTTTCTGAAAATACCTACGATAACATGAGTTCTCTCATTTCTTGGGAGGCTCACTGGTCTGCAGTTGGCAGAAAACATATAGCAATGTATAACCTGTATTTGGACTCTTGCCATTTCTTCTCTCTTTTTTATAAAAAATAGATTGAGCTACTCAAGTATATCAAACTATGTGAAACAGAAATATTACTGATAATTGCAAGTATCACAAGAAATAACGTTCCCATCACACAACTATACAAACGTCCTTTATTGTCGTTAAATGTGGGCAATTACATCAATACCCCTTTAGGCTCTCTTGAAAATGTAGAATTCCACCATTGCCCTTGCAGCCGCATGAGAGCATTCCTCAATTCCTAAATCCTAACTGAGAAAGCTTTTGGCTTTTAACTATCCAAATTAATTATGACATTGTTTACCAATAACATCTTACAATGCCAAAAAAGACACCCACACACGCGCACATCCCAATCCAAGCTTCTCCATGTAGCTAGCTTGGAACAGAATCTTCTTACACACATAAATGGATCTCCATAGGAAGCAGAAGAGTGAGAGGCGAAGAGACATACATAAATATGTAACTCAGCCATCAACCCTCACTACACCTACCGATCCATCAAAGGGGGAAAAGAAGAAAGAAAAGGAGGGCGAGGAAGAAGAAGAAGATTACATTTCCAAGATGCATGCCAGGCATGGCAAAAATCTCTCTTTCCTAGGGATCGACGTCCCTGCACCTGGTGATGCTCTCGCAGCCCCTGGTGTAGGGGTTGGCGGTGGTGGTAACCCTGCAGTTGTAGTAGGGCACGCCCGGCCTGGAGCAGGGCACCACGTCGCCCCTCAGCGCGTCGTAGCTGATGTACCTCCGGCCGCCGGTCGCCGCCCACAGCAGCCGCCGGTGAGCCTCCGAGTCCATCTCGCCCACGCCCACCTCCACCTCTACCCCCATCTCCATGCCCAGGCCGATGCACTGGCCTCCTCTCATCTCCTGGAGGAGGAGGAGCAGCAGCAGCCATGGGAGCAAGATCAGCTTGGTCGTTGGTGGCATTGCAGGGAGGCTTCAGTTAACAGATCTCTCTCTCTTTCTCTCTCTTCTCACATACAGACTGTTTTGGCCTTCACTCTCGAGCAGTGGGGTTCTGTCCCTTTGCGTTGGATCTTACTCGTTTCTTGATGGAGGATTGCAGGCTATGCTGCGCGTGAGTGAGTGAATGAGTGAGTGAGTGAGGGGAGGAGGTGGCCTTAAATGCAGTGACGGACTGCCAGTTGTAGTACCTGCCCTTGTGTCCCTCCCATGGGCAGACGGCGGGACTTCTCCGTAGTACGGGTCCACCTGTCAGTGGCCCAAAGTCAGAGGACAGTACTGCAGAGGAACTGCTTCTATGGGCAGATGTGCCCACATATAGTTGGGCGGCATGGCACAGCCCGGTGTGGACCCATTTTAGGAATGGCCGATTTGGTTGCCAAGTATACGGGCTGGGTTGTGCTGGTCGATGGCGATATGGACCCATTTAGGCTCGATCCATTTAGTTTGGCCGAATAAACGGGCTTTATGTGCTTAGCCACTTGCATAGGCCTAACTAGG
Source organism: Raddia distichophylla (assembly GCA_005191435.1). Classification (NCBI taxonomy): domain Eukaryota; kingdom Viridiplantae; phylum Streptophyta; class Magnoliopsida; order Poales; family Poaceae; genus Raddia; species Raddia distichophylla. Next base: position 125,689 of record SPJY01002349.1, on the reverse strand, counting down.
GGACATCTTTAGGCCGAAATTTTGTATGGGCTCCATGGGCTTAGCCACCAGCATAGGCATAACTAGGGATAATGTTTTCGTTGAAAATTTACCAAATTTCTGTGAAATCCTGCTTTCCACGACCTCATCCCCGTAAGAACTAGCCAAAAAAGTGCACACACCACGCGGAAGTCACTCTTTTTTATGAGTATTTGACAATGATGTTGGATCCATGTTGATATTTTGCTTGTGGAGTTAGATTAAATGAGGTTTTGATAAGTTTGGGACGAAAATGAGTTCACTGGACCAGTCCGTGCCCATTGGACTGAGTCTGGTAGCGTCCAATGCGTTGGCAAGATGTTTTGGTAGAGGTCTAAATGGGTTGGGTTGGAACTCCGTGGGTCACCTCGACCCAAACCCAACTTGCTCCATGACGAACACCCGCCTGCCCCGACGCAAACCCAACTTGCTCCACGACGGACACCCGCCTGCCCCGACCCAAAGTGGAGAGCAAGGGCTTGATAAAAAAATCACCTAGGAAAGAGCTATCACCCACTATCGCCATCGTTGTGTGCGGGGGAAGAGAGAGTTGTTGTCTTGCCATGAATGGGGAGGAGGGGAACCCGCCGACGCCGTCATCATGGCGAAAGATGGGCTCCTCCACCGTCACATCGATCGAAGGCCACTACCGCTTCGCTGTAGCATTGAAGGCCACATTTGCATTTGCATTTAGTGTTAAGGTTTTTCTCTTGTAATGCTCTTGTTACATCTTGCAAATGGCCACTTTTTATTTTTTGCTTGCTAGCTTGGATAAAATGTGAGCAATTAGGTATGAAGTTGATAAGTTTAATCTAATTTTGAATAACTTGGTGCATTGTTTTGCTTGAAGCTCACATGCATAACTTATAAAGCTCCCTGGGATGCATATCATGCATACATGCTTCTTCCTTTGATAATGTCTTTTGCCAAAAAAAATAAAAAGTGTTGTCTCCTTCCTTGTTATCTTGATGCTTATATCCCCAAATGGGGGAGAAATGAGTGTGCATTGCATTTTGAAAAAAAAATGGCATTAGAAATGCATGGGGGAGAGATGCATTAGGGCAGAATGAGCCTATTTTGGTTCTATGTACTCTTGTCATACTTACCAATTGCTCTTTTTGTTGCCAAGTATGATTTTTGGCAATCACCTTGCTTGTTACTTTTTTCGCTTTTGAAACCTTTTCTCTATGTTTGTCAGTATACTCACTATGGGAGAGATTGCGAGATCATATGGAGGTCACTCCGTTTTTACGATAAGTGCTCCCTCCATTATAAAATAATAGTCGTTTTATACATTGACATTATTTTCGAAGTACTATTTTGACCATAAAAACTTTTAAAAGTTATTTATGATGCTTTAAAAATTTTAATATTATGAAAGTTTTCAACAAAAGTATCTATATGATTTTTATGTTTTCAACATAAATAATTTAAAAGTTCTCTATAGATTAAGTTTAAAAAATTTGATTTAGGACAAGTTTAAAATGACTACTATTTCATAACAGATGGAGTATTTTAAAATGGCTACAAAGTTCTTGGTATTTTATTTTGTGCAGTTGGATTAAATGAGGTTTTGACAAGTTTGAGGTAAAATGAATTTATCAGACCCACCCGGTGGCGTCTAGTGCGTTGGCAAGTTGTTTTGGTTAGTTTCGGGGTCCACCGGACTTAGGCCCTGTTTGTTTGAGCTTCTAGCCAGCTTTTAGCCTCAGAAGCCAGAAGCTCAAACAAACAGTCAGCTTTTGGAACCCCCTTCAAAGAAGCCAAAAGCCACCAAAAGCCCAATTTGTACTGTGATCTGAGCTTTTTTCAGAAGCTAGTTTTTTGTGGCTTTTCCGAGAAGCAGCTTTTAGAGAAGCTACAACTCAAACAAGCTCAAACAAACAGGGCCTTAGTCCATGGAGGTCCGTGGCATATGCACCCATGGAGTTTTTTCTATGTTTCATCAACCTGACCCGGTTCGTGCAGCTTTGCACGTCTTTCTTTTTTTGCACTTTCGAAGGTTTTCTGTGCTAAAAAATTATGTGCTGTACCCGAAAATTGTAAAGAATTTTGAGACAAATATTTTTTAATACTGACAACCTTTTCATATGAGCTATAGAAAAATTCATAAAAAACGAAATAGGATTCTGTTGTGTTGAGAAGTGAGTGCAAGTGAGCATTTCTGGTTGCTTTTGCAAGTTCTTTGATTTGGCATGTACCTAAACAGTAATTTATGAAGAAAGTAGAAATCATGCAGGTGATAAAGCTAAGTTTAGATTTTGGATACACTAATCTATATGGTATAGATCTAGGTGGACTGTGGTCGGTGATGTGCCGGGGCATGATTTGTAGGATCAAGGGCCCAGAACGGCAAGGAAGTCAAGCAGTCCAGTCGGACCCGAACTTTGAGACCACAAGAATGACCGAATTGAACCGACGTGATGCTCCAAGGCCCGACGGGGGTCTAGGTGTGTTGGAAACTTAGCGATTAAATCGAACCAACTACTTCCGGAGTGTGTGGACCTGTGCAACCACGTTTTACTTTGTCACCCCTCGGAACTTGTTGTTGTTCGATCGATTTCTCTACAACCATTAGCGACAGTCAAATGATGACAAGGTTGTCCACATGGTTGTCCACATGGCCGTTAAACGCTAACACGTTGCCATTAAAACACTAACATGGCTAGCTACATATGAAAAAAAAGAGGTCCATTAAAACACTGACATGGCTAGCTACATATGAAAAAAAGAGGTGAAATTCACTTCTAAAATTTTAAAAACGCAAAAGCAAATTTCATTCCCAAAATTAAAATATCACGAAAAAATTGAATCCAGAATTGTAGAAAAACCAAATATTGAATTTCACGGATTTAAAAGTAAAACAAAAATGAATTTTAGAGATTTTAATTTTAAAACATTTTTGGTGTATGCTTTAATATTTTAAAAATTTTAAATTTTAAAAGTTTGGAATTTTAAAATAAAAACAAAATTAATTTAGTGAATTTAAAGAAAAAATAGTTTTGTTATTGTAGAAATTTTGAAAATTATTTTTATAATTTAAATTTCTGAAATAATTTAATTAAGGGAATTACAAATGTAATGTTTCAATTTCATGGATTTAAAATTTAAAAATTGTATTTTAGATAATTTAAAATTTTTAAAATAATTTCATAAATGTTAAAATTTGGGGAAATGAATCTTGGAGATTTTAAATCTGGAAAAGAGAATTTGGGTTAATGGACACGTATACGGTTAATGGCCACACAAACGGTTACAAATTTTGACGGCAAACAAAACAAAATGCAAGTTCGGAGAGGTAAGTAAAAAACTCCACAAGTTTAAGCGGTTACAGCATAATTCTTTCTTTTTAAATGTTGCTTCTAGCTAGAATCCACCGACACAATTTTCTTAGTCATTCAGATTGAAGGTCATACCTGTGAAACAACGTTATACATTGTAAAACAAGCTTGACAAAATTCCTTGGGTCCAAAAGGTATAGTGCACTCTGCAGGCTATAAAATCTCAGAAATTGAACTATCAGGATACCTAAACGTAAGCCCCTCGCCGTGCAGGGCATATGCATAACAGAGCGTGGCATGCTGACCATTGTTTAATCATGGTCTATCTAGGAGTTCTCAAATGACACAAGGTGTTCTCACTGTCAAAGATGCCTTCATGGTTTACCACTTCTAAAGCATATTCATTCTTTCAATCAATAATTTGTATACGATGGCATGGCATTTAAGCTAAGTTTTATTAGTGATAAGAAAACAAAAAAGGGAGGAAAAGGGCCAAAAATACAAAGCGGTGGTGAAATTTTATGCATCAGTAATACAAAACTCTCCTAATTAACTAGTTGGTTGCACGCGATCAAAATAAAACAATCTTGCAAAGATGATTTACATTCACAAAAAAGCTAAATTGCTAATCATATATACAAGCTTCACTGATCTTCTAGAGCAGCATTTTCGTGCTACGTACATATCTACAGGTCTCCAGGAATCTTTTGCCAGTCTTTTTTAGCTATCTTTTAACATATAAATCTCGTCCACATAATCTTCAACATCCCAAAGGAAGGAACCAAACGCAATGGCTTCAAGCAGCAATCGTTTTAGGGACGACGGATCAAATATAACCGCATCATTCTCTGGGGATGTTTCCATGTTTTCTCTGTAAAGTGCCCAGCTGTGCTTCTCAATGAGATTAGAAGCCTGGCATGAGCGCAGCTTCGCACATAACTCCAGTGTCTTTGGGTCAAAACCCATCATGTAACTCTTCAAATCATGCGGATCAACAACAGAGCTTGGTTTTAAAGAAGATGACATTTCGGTCGATCGTCCAAGGTCCTCTTCCTGTTCTTGTTTCTGGGTACTTGTAATTTGAGTATTGAAAAACTGAATTGGTGGTAAAAATTCTTGGGACCTAGCAAGAGTTAGCTCCAAACGATGCCTTACAGTGACAGATTTGAGGAAGTATCCATACATTATTGATGCAGAATAAATCCGACCAAAGTGCAGCCTTTTGATTCGTAGTGTTGAACGATTGATTTTGGGACCATTTTTGTGCACCCATCTAATAATGCTAGTCAAGTGCTCCCTAATTAGACCTAGCACCTCAGGTTCATGAATTGACTCCAATTCTGTTTCCCTTGGTGGCCATATTTGTAATCTTCTGTTGCAGATAAGCTTAGATAGTTTTGGAACCATCGGAACTTCAATCTTGAAAAACTTATGAACAATCAACATGTACATGATGTCCTCAATAGCAGTCTGGCAATCTTGCTCCTTCATTTCAGCAATTCTCCTATTAAGAGTTTCACTAGAAATCAGTTAGTTGTCCAGACGAAAATACAATATCAAAAGTCAAAAGAACAGACAGATCTAGAATGTTCTGTCAGATGATTAATTTGATCCCGCATTAACAATTGTGTGAGGTGCATGAATAGATTCAGCAAATTTTGACGATAAAGGTCAGGAATGATTCATATGTTGAACAAAACAACAATCAGAACCTGCTAAAGATAAGAACATACCCACCTTACTCTTTCTTTTAGCTGTACTGTTTTACCATTTAATCTGTATCTCAATAACACCAAAAAGACCAACACATTTTATTTGATCCGGAGTTCCCCTCATCATAAAACCTTCTTGTTTTGAATTTGAGGCTTATTTGCAATGTATACAAGACATATACTTGCATTTATCAACCTGCATTAATGTCTTTTTCTTTTGGTTTTCTATGAGCATCTGCTGTATAACATTCTAGACAATAAAAACCAATAAGTTTATGGACCAACAAGGATTTGCCTAATTTGATTGTTCTTCATCTAATATACTAGAATGCCATCTTAAAGATGGAATGGTGTTTTGTGAATCTTTACACAAGAGGGATCATGCACTGTGTTTGACAGATTTATTTTGTGAAAAACATCTTAAAGATGGAATAGTGTTGCAAATGTACACAAAAAAAAATTGTGAAAAACGAAAGCAGCATGTTAAACTCTCAAGGTAAACATCTTATTTTGACTTATCTACTTATTTAACTTATCTTCTAATTGTAAAGAGTTTTTCAAGTTAGCCGTGAGAGTAGGATCCACATCGTTGAACTTGTGTTTTTTAGAGCTTTAGGCAAATCTTCGAGATAGAAAAAACAGATGCAAAAATCAAATTGTTTCTTAATTTAAGCGAAAATAAGTAAATAGATAGATATGTCAAATAAGTTAGATAAGCTGACGAGAACATGCCCTTATTACCAACCTGTGAAGGCAATGCTCGGAAGAGCCAATACTATGTTCCCACCGTATCAAGGCATCCTTTCTTTGATTGGACAGTTCTTCAAGTTGCTTTGCTGCAGAAACTGGGACTGTGTGTGGCTGGTTCTTCAATAAACCACACAAGAAGCTTCCTTGCCATGTTTGTGGCTCCAGTGGGGCATCAACACTTTCAAATTCAGACTCATCAGGCTTTGCACTAGCAGTTGTAGTCAGAAGCCTTTTGGTAGTGCACTTGAATTTCCATGTCAGCATACTTCCCTGCATTTAAAAAATCGATAGGGAAAGCATTCATCAATGAATGATAACAGATATAGTATTCATGAGGTGCAATGCAAATCTGGAATCGAATGCTAGATAGAAATTAATGTAGAAGAAATAAGGCAACTTAGAATCTGAAATGAAGAATTAGAGATTATGTATAGCTTTGGTCTGGTGAATCATAACAATCATATCATAGAACAGAATTTTACAATATAATAATATTGAATATTGATGAATATGAAATAACGCCATTACCATATTTGATTGAAAAGACCATAAATATTATAAATCTTCGGTGTTTAAACATAAAATAGACCAACTCAAAGTTCTTAAAGTAATATAATCTTCAAGCTATAAAGCTAAAATATGCAATTGTTTTTTCAAATCCTCATAAAAACTTATACCAGCTACAACAAGTAGGAATCAAGCAACCAGCTACCAAAAGTAGCCTGCTGATTACAACTGAAAGATTGCTTCTTGGTCTGTGCCTGTCGAATATTTCCAAATCAAGCTAGTAATTTTTAACCTACTGACATACATTTTCTGAAAATCCAAATGTTTGTTTAGGGTGAATATATAAAACAAAAAAAGGGTACTTTTCTACAAAAGGAAGTGTTGATAATCGAGCAAGTACTAAATCTTATTTCGAAATGCAAAAATATATAAGTTACTATAAATTAATGTTAGCAATACTTGCCAAATCTTCTTGTGATGTTCTTATAATTTACAATCTTCAAAAACAGCATAGAGCTTACACAGATGCTGATTAATTGCATGATTAAGCACAACTTTATGGAGATTCCATTTGGGCAGTACAGGTGTAGTACTCCATTCACATTTTTGAACCAGTCGCCAAGAAACCGGTTAATCATGGGTGACTGTATAACAAGCTCCAATAACGAAAGCCCATCATCAAACAATAGGAGAACAATCGCACGACGAGTTTTAAGCACCTCAATCCAAATCCCTCCTCGCACCCCGGGCTAAATTGAACCTTCAAACTTTGCAGGCCCAAAAAACCCTGACACCGCCCAAACTCCCACTCCCCCAAGAACCCCCGAGAACACGAGCGACGAACCTATCAACACATGAATCGGGAAATTACATCACGTGGCGTCCCCTAGCATAGCATCGAGCCATCTGTGCCTTCGGATTAAGCCCATATCCGCCAGAACCGCATGGAAAAAGGAGTAAGGACAATAGTGGGAAAGGACAGCCCAAGAACCTGAAGTTGCCAGCAGGGGGAGGAGGAGAGGTGCGAGGGCCCGCAAGAGCGCCGCAGGACGGCGACCGGCCGGAGGCCTCCGGCGGCGCTGCGGGGGCGGAGGGCCGCCATACAGGGAGCGGGGGCGAGCAGGCGGTGAGCAGCAGCAAGAGGACGAGAATGGTGGGAGGCGGCTGGGAGCTGGATAACGTCGGGTGCAGTCAGCGCAGCCGTGTGCGGAGGTTGCCCTGCGTCAAACCGCGAGCGGCTCGCGTGCTCCCTGGCTGCGACGAGTGGAGGATAGGAAGGGGCACGTGGCGTCACGTGGTTGGCTATTGCATGCTGACGAAAGGGGTACATATGCTGTGCGATCAGCCAAACGGTGCAATCGCCGTGCAATCGAACTACCAAAAGTTGCAAAAAATTCTAAAAAAATTTATACATGTACTCTTCAACTTACTCTATCTCTGGTTAAAATTTCAAGTTCAAATTCATCCTCAGAGTTAGAGTAAGTTGAAAGTACATGTACAAATTTTTTCAGATTTTTTTGCAACTTTTGATAGTTCGATTGCACGGCGATTGCACCGTTTGGCTGATTGCACAGCATATGTACCCGACGAAAGGCAGGTATGGAAAAAAACATAGGTATTGGGCCATGAATATTCGATCTGATCTGATGAACAAGGATATGGGTCGCAAACTATATTTCTGTGTTTTTTGGGTTTGGCTACCTAAATAATTTGGGTTCAGATACGGATTCAATTTTGTACCATGTGTGTACATTGGTTACCCGAATTCATCCATTGACATGCCCCATGCGTGTGTACACCGGTGCCCCTTGCTCCTCTTCCTCACTGCCTTCATATGCCACTTATTTGAATTGAAATATCATTTGAACCATAAAAAAAAATCATCGTTACCTTGTATACCCTGGCAAATTTTTTATTTTATTATATCATTTTGTTAGTTGACACAGTTAAACCTATTATAATATCCATACTACATTGAAATCTATCCAAATCTATAATTAGTAAAAGATAAAGATTTAGAATTTAAAAGTTTGATCAAATTTCAAAATTTTCAAAATAATTCAAATTAGAAAATATGGTCGGTTTTTTAAAAAACAAATTTGGTTAATAAATTTCAAAGTTAAAATTTGGAAAGGTTTTGAAACATTCAAATTTGATCAATTTCAAATTTAAATTTGGCTATGTTTTATAAAATGAAATTGAAGCAAATTTCAAATTTTAAATTTCCAGACAGATTTTATTTTTCATTTCATTAAGATTTAAAGATTTAAATTTCTTAGGTTTTAAATTTGAAAATTCTATCGGATTTTAAATCTATTGAATTCGTTAAGATTTTAAACTTTTAATTTTGGCGAAATTTCTAATTTAGGGGATTAAATCTGGGGCAACAAGGTCATTTTATGTGTGGAAAATAGTTTGACTAATGGATTTCGGTCAACGGTAGTATAGAAAGACAATAAAAAGCAATTGCAATGGCATATAAGGAAGAGGTGACTTTGCAATGGTACGTAGAGATCTATCCGACTTTGCAATGGATTAAAAATTTGCACTTATGACACGAAAAAAGAACCAACTACAAATTTGCACTTATGACATAGAAAAAATTGACCCAATTGCAAATTTGCGCTTAGAGCAAATAGCTCCAAAATTTTCCAATTCTAAAGGCTAAAACTAATCCGTAAATAATTAATAGCTCCAAAATTTGTATGAGCATAAGATCTAATTGCAAATTGAGATGGAGTTAGGATTTTGGGGCCGGCCCATCTGCTAGAGAGTAGAGATAGCCCTTGTATGGAGGCAACAACAAGGGCAAGTTGAACACCACCTGTTCGTCCCCGAGGCGATTGATTTTGGGACGCGGGGGCGTCCGACGCCCGTCGGACACGTCTCCCATCCGACGCCCCGCGCTGGTCGTTGAATCTTGAGACAAACTTTGTTATTTTTGTTTCGCCATGTAAAAACATTCAAAACATAAATAAAAATTAATGTTAGGTCCCACACATATTTTTCAAATCGATATGACCAATATTCATTTTTATAAACGTTTTTTAAAGGATAACCTAGATGTATAAATGTTGTATATCAATCTAAAAAATACATGTGGGAATGTACATGCATTAGAGAATATTTATGATTTTTATTGATTTTTTTAAATTTTTTTACATGGCGAAACAAAAATAACAAAGATTGTCTTAAGATCTAACGCTGGCCATCCAACGGCCAGCGCTGGCGTCGGTCTGGGCTTGGCTCCGACAAGCGTTGGACGCCCCCCGGTTCCTTGATTTTGAGCAACACCAGTATTATCATCATTCGGAGGAGGCGCAGTTGCTGTGCTTGTCGTTGTATGGCCAACCGTCCAATGTTCGAGCTTGCTCGGTGCTTGGCTTCTTGCGGATATTTCTGAGATTTATTCTTTAGAGTGCTACATCTGGGATTAAATTTCAAGGCACACATGCGTTCGTGTTTAATGGGATTACGTGTACCTGCGTAAGGAGGCTTTGGGTTTCTGATTTGATCTGGTTATGTGTGTGCACGGGACGCGCACCTGTGTGAGTGCGGTATGTGGTGTGCGTGTGGTGTAAGTTATGTGTGTTCATACCATATAAAAAAAATATTATGATCATTCGTGGCAGGCAGACCATATGTGAAAACTAATGTCATTGCCATGTCTAAAGCAAGATAAGGGGAACTTCTCAACACTTTGATTGGGCACAGTCCCTTGTTGATCATTGTTAAGACACACTGGGTATCTTCACAACAGTCGGAGGCAAAGTATGTGATAGATAAAGATGCTCTAAGCCTTGGAGTTTGCTTATCACAATCGCAATCTTCCCAGATTACCCATTCATTGCAAGAGTAAGGAACCCGAGTCTTTGCATGTAATGATTTGAACAATTCATATTTGAATTCAACTTGAGCGTTCTCCCCCTTCTCACTCTCGCTATTCTCTCTCTCTCTCTCTCTCTCTCTCTCTCTCCCCCCACCTCCCTGCTGCTCACCCGGTGCCGTCGAGTCTCCTGCAGACAGTGTAGGTGCGTCTTCCCATGTGGGCGAGAAGAGCGCTATAGGTTTTTTAGGGTTTGGAACTGGAGACATATGTTCGTGAGTACGAATAGCTTGATCGTCCTGAAGTGAGGGCTCCTTTATTTATAGAGGGAGCAGTGGCTTAGGGTTTACAATAATGATACGGAAAGACCCCTTTGACCCTGCTCCAGGACCGTTGATCACAGATCAACGGTGCTTTACATAATGACATCTATTACAAGTATGCATAAGACCTAAATTACCCCTTCAACCCTAACTTCCTAAGAGCCCCCATGGGCCGCCCGGTACCCTATGCCCCAGCAGTTAGTCCACTGGGAGGTGGCCATTCTAGAATGAGAAGTGTATTCTGGGTGCTGTCTTCCAGCCGGGTCCCCAGGCCCCGTGAGGCTTGGTGTCGTCTTCGGGTTGCTACTGAGGGGTCTTCCGATCCCCCTTGTCTTCTCTGGTGATGTGATCTTCGCTGGGAGGTCCTACCTTCGGCTTCTGCTTTCCAAACCTTTGTGGTCCCTCCGAAGGTTCTACCAAACTTCGAGAAGATATGTGTGAGCCATGAGGCTCGCGCCCTCTTGGCCTCCCTAGGCCGTCTGTTACCTTTGGGGTAATGCCTGGTTCTCACAATGTAACTTCGGGATTCCTCATTTTTTCAGAAAATGGGGAGGGACCTTCTACAGCAGAAGCCCCTTGTGGCCTCGTCCCACCTCAGTGTGGTGTTTGGCCGCCCCTTAGTGGTCCTCCCCCTTCTCCATGCCGAGGTGGGAATGCCGAAGGTGCCCGAGGGTCCTACAATGAATGTGACGATTCTCTAGTAGTTAGACCGCGTCACCTTCGAGTAGTCTAGAGTGTCTACTCCCTTGGTGACTAACAGGTGATCCTAGAGGGGCGTGACTAATGATGTGACCAACAGTAGATTTCTCGGGACGTGCGTTCGTGGGGGCTGATGATCGTGGCCACCACATGGCGCCCATCGGCACACCCGTCACTTGAATTTCTTTGTCACGGGATAATTTTTATATTTACCGTGAAGAGCAGCCCATGGCGACACGTGTCACGCATCACGTGAGTAACATGAGTCATAAATACCGGGGGTGGTGGGGGCTCTCCCCTTCTTACGCCCCATTCTCGCGCCCTAGCAACTTCAATTTTCTCTCTTCGCCATCTACTCCACCGCCGCCTGCTTCCGCCGCCAACTGCTCCACGACCGCCATCAAGCTAAGATTCGCCGTCGACGCTCTAGTCACTCGTCACCGGTGTGTGCTCTTCGGCAGTCGCCACCTCTTCTACCTCACCCTTGTTCCGCTCTGGCAAGCATCTCTGACGAGCCTTCATGTCAGCTAGGCGTATTGTTGCCGCTGTTTCCCAAGCTAACCTGTCATGGGAGCTGGGTGAATCACGGGTGGCGGAGGAGGAGGTGACCTCCGTGGCAGAGCACTCTCCGGCGTGGCAGTTATCTTCCAAGGAGGGAGATAAGCCCCAACCCCCGTGAAGGGGAGGCAGTTATCTTCGTCTGCCAGCACGATGCGGGCTTTTGTGTACCTTGCGTCCCTTTGGTGGGCGAGGTGCTGGGCCTGTACGGGGCCCAACTTTTCCAGCTATCTCCCCACACAGTGGTATGGCTGGTCATCTTCGAGTGGGCCATGAAGAGTCATGGAGGATGCCCTTCAGCCCGCATCTTCGCCCACATCCATGAGGCCCATTGATAGGGGAAGAGCCTCAGGATCCCCCTTGTGAGCATCAACTTCATAGTCAAGAAGCGTAAAGAAGACTTCTTCCCTCCCATGGCGACCAAGAAGAAGTGGGAGGTATTTTCGGGCTTGTCTTGAAAGCTGTTTTGGTTCTACCAAAGGGTGTACGAGACGGACCAGGGACTTGCTTACCACCGGGGCGAGGTGGTTACTGTCAGCGCCCCGGAGCTAACCTTGGACAACCCCGAAGAGGCACAACTCCTTCTTCTTCGGAGGATCAGCCAGAAGTTCTTCATGAAAGCCCTGGCCAAGGATTTCATTGCTGCGAGGATCTACCCACTCCGGCGAGACTGGGAGTGCACCCCCACTGTGAAGTGGAAGGGGCCAGGCTCTCCTTCGGAGACTGCTCTGTCTTATCCCCCAGGAAGGCCGAGGAGTACGCAAGAAAAAGAACGGGGGAGCAAGTTCTGCCGGCGCGCCCGCTCTAAAGAAGGCCAAAAGCTCGCGGCCTGCTCGATTGCTGGCAGCCCAATCCGGGCGGTCCCTCCGGGGCCAGGATCCAACAACGAAGATTACGAGGATTCTAGCGATGGGCGACATAATTTAGGAGCCGAGAGTTCCGACGAAGGGGCGCTCTGAAGACTCGAGCTAGGTGGCTATAGGGGTGAATAGACAGCACGAATTTTCGACGCTATTGTTTTCACCAAAATCCAAACAACTTGACTATTATGTCTACCCATAGCATGCATGACTAAGAGTCATGAAATATATGGGAATTTTTTGATTCACAATCCTAGTTGTCAAGTGTCCAAAAGAGAGGAATCAATTCAAAGCTTGCTTTAGAAAAAATATCAAGCCAAATGATCAAACTGACTTTTAGAAAAGCAAAAGCAGATTTGTTCTCACTTGGAAGAGATCGATGGTGGTTTTCTGTTGCTCTTCAATTTTCGAGAATTTTTGTCCCTATTACATAATTAGCCATGAGAAACTCAGTCGAAAATATCCTCAAAACGCTTTGTACAAAAAATATGAAAAGTCAAACAACACAGGCTGCTTTCTGGAAAGAAAAATCAGATTCTCCAGAGTTTGTTTCTACTTGGATGAGATGCACGGTGGCTTTCTAGTGCTCTTCGATTTTTGGGAATTTTTGTCCCTGTTTAACAATGAGTTGGGAAGCACTGTGAAAAAATCTCCTCAAAAGTCCTTTCATAAAAAATATGAAAAATCAAATACCACGAGCTGTCAAGAACTTCGAATAGGAAGTTTGTGGCTCGGTTTTCACCTTATGTATCCCAAACGGGGAAACCAGTGGACTTCAAATTTTTACCACAGAAGGGTATATGTGTCATGCATATTTTCTAACTGGAATAATTCCAAAATGGTATTCTTAGATTTCTCTAAAAATCATTTACTGACTACTGCACGGATGAACATTTCTTGACAGATGAGCAGCAAGTCAAGAACTTTTTCTCTTGCCTCATATGGTTGCAAAGTTTGTATCAAATCATATTAGCAAACTTAAGGCATCATAAACTACCAATAAGCAGAAAGAAATCATCCAAGTTCATCTTAAAGCAAGATCTCAAAAAGAAAAAACGAAAATAAGAAAACTAGAAGCAAATCAATGCATGATACTCATGGAGAGTAATGATTTCATTTCATAAAAGTTGGGGAATTACAAACCATACTCCATTTGGTCACAAGCACTCTAAATGCCACCCAAGCAGACCTAACTCACTCTATTTCTGAAATTTTGAGATCTAAGGGGATGAGCAGGAAGTGCTCCCCTCCCCTCTATTTATAGCCCAAGGGTGAGATGCCCTAAACCTTAGAGCCCATCTCTACACTTCATTTGAGGATGAGTGGTGTATAACTCAAACACTACAAGACACACTCCTGAGAGGGAATATTATCCACATATTCCCTCGGAAAATATCTTTGCAGCTTCCTCGATCGCCAGCCCACGCCTGGGCCCACCGGTCCAACCACTTCCGCCATCTGCCTCGGATTCCTTGGCATGACTAAGCTTCTCAAGTACACCACCTCATGTGACCGTCAAGTCTTCGAAGCCGGTCGTCTGCACACCTCCGGATGCACCAGCCTCCAGTTGTCCTCGTGAAGCGTCAGCCGCGTACCCACCAATACCTGCATTACTGAGGTGAACACACAAGAAACCAACACACCTTACGTCATATGAAAGGTTAGTCCATCACAAAATTACCAACATCATAATTCATTCGTCACACCATAATTAGCAAGTCATAACACACCACATGTTAGATTAACAAATTTCATCGGTCCACGTCCGTTCAAAACTATTATCTAGCCCAAGCGCAGCACAATGGCCCGGTTTCAATTCCACGACAATTTCCACAAATGCATCATTTTAAATTCTTTAAAACACTTCAAATTACATCTTGTCACATATATTCATTGTCAAACTGGAGTATCCTTCACATGGGTCTCAACACTCCCCCTTGGTGAATATATTGAAAAAACACTCGAAAAATATTTTAAATTTTTTGGATTTGACGAACAAGGCATGTTGGAAATGCCAAATCATGCTTGGAACAAAAGATAAGAACACATATGTTCAAAATCTGCAAGTCGTGAAAGTCAAAACTTTCCAAGAAATTCTTCCCCTTTTCAAGAAATGCATGTTGATGTCTTTTTCACTTGTCCCTCTTTTGGCAATATAGACATCAAGAAAGTGAGGGAACAAGCACAAGGCATGATGCAAATGCAAATGCAAGTCATAGGAAGCTTTGAAAATTATCCATTTGAACGTGAAGCATATGGCAAGGATGCTCAAAATAATACAAATTAGTTCGGTGCTCACTTATTCAAAAGATGCTATTAAATCGATTTTTCATATTGTAAGATGTGCCTTAGAAAATCACAATGAAATATCGCAGCATGACAAGGCCTCAAGATGGCTTCAATAGAACACCACATGCAGCCTTTTGAAATCCAAGTAGCTTCAAATCGACAGCTCAACAAATTAGCATTTTTCATTTTTTTCAAATATTTTGATGCATCCACGGGTTTAAAAAGAGCAATTAGTAGCAAGACACATAACAAGGATTACTGAAATTGGCCTCCTAGTTCACTCTCCTCCTTTGTGTGTTTTTGTATTTTTGATTGAATTTAGGCGGGAGAGCCTCTAGACTCATACAAATGACCGACGGTGCCCAACATTATACTGAAGGAATCACACGTCTTGTCTATCCAATTTCCTTGCAAGTTCATGCCTCTCGTGTGCAATGGCAAGCCATCTCGTGGAGGACAACCAGTGAAAACTCTCCAAAACTAGTTTGAAATTTATAGGAGCAAGATTTGGCCAACAAAAGATTTCACCAAGTTGTAAGGATAAATGAAAGAAGACTGTAACCGCCTCATCGAGCAACAACATTCAAAATTTGAAAATCTCATGCCAAATCAAAGTTTTTTGGAAAAACCAAAAGCAATGTCATTTTTTACTAGACACCAATTAAACGAGCTAGCACAAGCTTAAATGTGATTAGTCTTGGCATCTTGCAAATCTTAAATTCAAAAGCATAATAGATAAAGATACAAAGTAAAATAAGTCTATATGCTAAATCAAAATTTTCCAAAACTCCCCCTGAACGAGTGAGTCAAATTTTTACCAAAAAATGATGTGCAAGACGATCAGCAAGAAAATAGAGAGTCAAAAAATTAAGAAAATGCAACTAGGGCAAATCATAAAGAATTAGGCAAGAACAGAAAACACTCAACATCAGACTCGCTCTTCTGCCGCCTGCGACTTACAAGAAAAGACAACTCTACACCTCGGTTAATAGAGATACGACACAGATCTTGTCTACCCAGGGACTTATAAGACTATGTGGGATCAAACTAGCAAGAGGAGAGAAGAATGCCTATTACGCATGATAGCAACCTAAGCACAAGATGAGAGGTCCGTGCCACAACACACCAGAAGTCTAAGTGAAGAGTGCTAACAGGCTACACAATATAATCAAACCTGAATAAACCCAAATGCAATGCAGGGAAAGTGAAAAGAATATATTACATATAATACAAGTAGCCCAAGCTCCCCTTGACTATAAGCTAGCCAAGCTCACAACCTTGAACTCTCCCTTGAGAGCCTCAAACCTAGCCTTTCCAATGGCTTGGTGAAGATATCAACCAACTGACGGTCGGTCTCAACGAACTGCAAGACTATATCACCCTTCTCCACATGGTTTTTAAGAAAGTGATATCTTAGGTCAATGTGCTTTTTGTACTAGAGTGCTGCACTAGGTTTTTGGCAATGTTTATGGCAGAGGTGTTGTCACAGAGAAGTGCCACACTTACTTGAACCAACCCAAAGTCCTTTAAGATAAAGCAAAGCCAAACAACCTGACTGCAACATGCAGCGGCGGCAACATACTCAGTCTCAGCAGTGGATTGTTCAACACTCGACTGCTTCCTAGAGGACCAAGAGACAAGGGAAGTGCCAAAAAATTGGCAAGTACCAGAAGTTCTCTTTATATCTATCCTACAGTCAGCAAAGTCTGCATTTAAGAAGACTCTAATAAATATGCAAGAGGCCGCAGGGAACTAGAGGCCAAAGTTTGCAGTCGCTCGGAGATAGCGGAAGATCCGCTTCACTGCCTGAAGGTGAAACACTCTAGGTGGGGCCTGAAAGTGGACACAAAGACACACATCGAACTGGATGTCCGGCCGGGAAGAGGTGAGATAAAGCAGGGAGCCTATCATTCTTATCGGGACCTAAGGCAACAGTGGTTGCCATCATAGTAGAGACCAGCTTGCTATTTGACATGAGCAGATCTTTTGTATACTTACTCTGGTGAAACCGACTCTACAGATCTTTTGTATACTTACGCTGGTGAAAGAAGGTCTCCTTTTGTGTTTGCTTGAACTGAAAGCCGAGAAAAAATTTAGCTGCCCCGTCATGCTCATCTCAAATTTCGAGCTCATCACCTCTGAGAACTCAGACACAAGAGCAGAGGAGAAACCACTAAATACAATGTCATCGACATACACTTGCACCAGAAGGAAATTATAGCCAACCCTACAGGTAAATAAGGTCTGGTGTAACTTACCCATTAGGAACCCATTGCTCACTAGGTATGTCTTAAGTCTCTCATACCAGGCCCTAGGTGCTTGCTTTAACCCATATAGAGTCTTATCAAGTTTATATACATGATTAGGATATCTTCAATTCTAAAACATTGGAGGTTACTTCACATACACTTTCTCCTTAATATAGCCATTCAAAAAAGCACTACGGACATCCATTTGATACAACTTGAACCCATTGGTTGCCATAAATACTGCTAAGATCCCGATGGAATGATGTCTAGCCATAGGAGTGTAGGTCTCATCGAAGTCTATCCTATCAATCTGAGTGTAACCTTGAGCAACCAATCTAGCCTTGTTTCTAACCACTACCCTATTATCATTTTGCTTGTTTTTAAACACCTATTTAGTACCTATTACCTTATGTCCTTTAGGGCGTTCAACAAGCTGTAATACTTTGTTCCTATCAAAGTTCTCCAGCTCTTCATGCATCGCATTCACCCAATCAGGATCAAAAGAGCATAGGTGACATCCTTCGGTTCGAAGGAAGCAACGAAAGCAGCAGACAAGCAAAGGTGAGAAAGTCCAGATTTCGATCGGGTTAGCATCCACTCGCTCAAACCACCGATCATCTGTGTAGGGGATGATCTTTCTGAATGTAATGAGGACTAAGGAGTCCTAGAAATGGCCTCTACCTCGAGAGCAAAAGAGGTAGGATCAGAGCCACCGGGCGAATTATTTTCTATAGGTGAGAACCTAGAAGTACAAGGTGAGAGATGAGTAGAATCAGAAGGTAAGGGATGAAATTGAGGAACAACACTAGAAATTGGAGGAGCCACCGGTGGAGATAAGTCATGATCGGGTTCTGAAAAACCGTCATCTTCAATGAGCTTATTCTCAACAAAGATTTGCTCAAAAGACAAGTCTGGACCAGAGATATCTAACCTTGCCCCCGGCATAGCCTCAAAAAAGGTTACCTCGCAAGTCTCAACAACTATCTGCCTCTCATTATCCAGACGTGGTAATTCACTGCAAAAGCTGTATACCCAAGAAAAATACCATCTGTAGATCGATATTCAAATTTGTCTAAATTTCCAGACTTCAGAATAAAGCGCTTGCATCCAAACACCCTGAAATGTGAAACACTTGGCTTACGCCCATATCGAAGTTTATAGGATGTGCGAAGCAACTTGGACCTCAGAAACACCCTGTTTGAAACAACAACCTCCGTCCAGAAATACCTAGGAGTAAAATATTCATCAAGCATAGTCCTAACCATCTCTACCAAAGTGCGATTATTTCAATCCAGAACGCCATTTTGTTGGGCGACGTGCGAAGAAGAGAAAATGATGCTCAACACTAGGATCAGAACAGAAGCATTCAATTTGTGCATTTTTGAACTCAGTGCCATTGTTTGAATGGATTGTGCGAAGCACTCCTGGGAACTCAACAGAAAGCTTACGAATGAAGTAACGAAAATGGATAAATGTTTCGTCCTTGTTCACCATGACATAGACCCAAGAGTAGCGAGAATAGTCATCGACAACAATGAGCATATATCACTTGCCACCCACAGACTGCACACGGGAGGGACCAACAGTGTTCATGTGAAGCAATTGTGCAGATGCATCCGTCGTCACTAGGGTGACTGGTGGGTGAGCAGCGGCTACCATCTTCCCATGCCGGCAAGGAGAATAAAATATGTCATTAAGCATCCTGAGTTTGGGCAAATCACGATTCAGATCTTGGATGCTAATTCTGGTTAAATGATCAAAACCAATGTGACCCACTCTCTTATGTCAGAAGGAGGTGTCACGGGACTCTAAAGCAATCAAGCAATGAGAAGAGCCAACTGAAGATCAAAAATCAACATGAAATACTCTCCCAAATCTGTGAATCCCGCAAACAAAACTCTCAGAACTTGCCTAAGTTTTGTATTCAAATGAAGCACCCTATTATGAGTTGTCCTTAATTAATTGAAATCAGTTATGACCCTATCAAACTCTAACCACCCATCAAAGTCGACATGCTTGGAAACAGGTATACATTTTTCATTCTCCAGTTGATAGTGACATTCTTAAAATGCATTTTTAATTCATCCAATTCTAGAGTGAGCTTCCCACAATCAGAGACAACAGGTTTAGCATTTTTTAGTTGAACTTACATGGTATTTTTCTTAACCAAGACCCTAATTTACTTGTCATGAACTTTAACTAATGCCTACAAGAGTTCAGAATAGGAGGGACCTTGTTCATCAGTTACCTCATCATCGTCGGTGTGGTAGATGTCTGAGTCGCTGTCGCCGCTGTCGCCGTGTGCCATGAAGCACATGCCGGTGCAGTTGACGTCATCGTCCTCCAGCGTCTCATCCTCACCATCATACGAGTGTCCATCCTCCTTATCGGAGATGACGACTTCTTTCGAAGCGACCAACACCTTCTCGACCATGCGTCGTACCTTCATCAACCGCCTAGGTGGCTTTTTCTTATCACCTCCACCACCGGCCTTGATGTTGCGGTTCTTGTTGACGTAAGTGTTCTGTGCCGGCACAGCGTAGTCGCTTGAACAATCACACTTCATGTGGTTGAGACCACCACAACAGAAGCACCTCATGATGCCTCTCCTTCGATCGGCCACTCGCCTGTAAGCATATGAAAACTTTCTGGCTAACAAGGCAAGCTGCTCCTCAGGACAGGAATCGAGAGAGAGAGAGAGGGAGAGAGAGAGAGAGAGAGAGAGAGAGAGAGAGAGAGTGGAGAAAATGAGAGGGGGCCTGAGAGGAGAGCAAGAGAGAGAACCTCTCTCTCTTGATGAGGACATCACTGTTGATGAGGACATCACTGGCGTGGATACAATCAGTGTGACCGCTGAAAGAGGATCCTAAGGCCTAGAGGGGGGGTGAATAGGCAATTTTAATTTTCTTTTGATTATTCTCAATTAAGCATCATCTAAGCTTCTCAAGTACACCACCTCATGTGACCGTCAAGTCTTCGAACCCGATCGTCTGCATGGCTCCGGATGCACCAGCCTCTAGTTGTCCCCACGAAATGTCAGCCGCGTACCCGCCAATACCTGCATTACTGAGGTGAACACACAAGAAACCAACACACCTTACGTCATATGAAAGGTTAGTCCATCACAAAATTACCAACATCATAATTCATTCGTGACACCATAATTAGCAAACCATAACATACCACGTGTCAGATTAACAAATTCCACCGGGCCACGTCCGTTCAAAACTATTATCTAGCCCAAGCGCAGCACAATGGCCCGGTTTCAATTCCACGACAATTTCCACCAATGCATCATTTTAAATTCTTTAAAACACTTCAAATTACATCTTGTAACATATATTCACTGTCAAACTGGAGTACCCTCCACATGGGTCTCAACATTCCCCTTGGTGAATATATTGAAAAAACACTCGAAAAATATTTTAAATTTTTTGGATTTGACGAACAAGGCATGTTGCAAAAGGCCAAATCACGCTTCGAACAAAAGATAGGAACACATATGTTCAAAATTTGCAAGTCGTGAAAGTCAAAACTTCCCAAGAAATTCTCCCCCTTTTTTAAAAAAATGCATGTTGATGTCTTTTTCACTTTTCCCTCTTTTGACAATATAGACATCAAGAAAGTGAGGGAACAAGCAAAAGGCATGATGCAAATGCAAGTTATAGGAAGCTTTGAAAATTATCCATTTGAACGTGAAGCATATGGCAAGGATGCTCAAAATAATACAAATTAATTCGGTGCTCACTTATTCAAAAGTTGCTATTAAATCGGTTTTTCATATTGTAAGATGTGCCTTAGAAAATCACAATGAAATATCACGGCATGACAAGGCCTCAAGACGGCTTCAATAGAACACCACATGCAGCCTTTTGAAATTCAAGTAGCTTCAAATCGACAGCTCAACAAATTAGCATTTTTCATTTTTTTTCAAATATTTTGATGCATCCACGGGTTTAAAAAAAGCAATTACTAGCAAGACACATAACAAGGATCACTGAAAATGGTCTCCTAGGTCACTCTCCTCCTTTGTGTGTTTTTGCATTTTTGATTGAATTTAGGCGGGAGAGCCTCTAGCCTCATACAAATGACCGACGGTGCCCAGCATTATACTAAAGGAATTACACTCTTGGCTATCCGATTCTCTTGCAAGTTCATGCCTCTCGTGTGCAATGGCAAGCCATATCGTGAAGGACAACCGGTGAAAACTCTCCAAAACTTGAAATTTCATATTTTTGGTTTTAAATTTACTGGAGCAAGATTTGGCCAACAAAAGATTTCACCAAGTTGTAAGGATAAATGAAAGAAGACTGCAATCGCCTCATCGAGCAGCAACATTCAGAATTTGAAAATCTCATGCCAAATCAAAGTTTTTTGGAAAAACCAAAAGCAATGTCATTTTTTACTAGACACCAATTAAACGAGCTAGCACAAGCTTAAATGTGATTAGTCTTGGCATCTTGCAAATCTTAAATTCAAAAGCATAATAGATAAAGATACAAAATAAAATAAGTCTATATGCTAAATCGAAATTTTCTAAAATAGAGAGTCATGAACTAGGCAAATCATAAAGAATTAGGCAAGAACAGAAAACACTCAACATCAGACTCGCTCTTCTGCCGCCTGCGACTTACAAAAAAAGACAACTCTACACCTCGGTTACTAGAGATACGACACAGACTTTGTCTACTCAGAGACTTATAAGACTGTGTGAGATCAAACTAGCAAGAGGAGAGAAGAATTCCTATTACGCATGATAGCAACCTAAGCACAAGATGAGAGGTCCGTGCCACAGCACGCCAGAAGTCTAAGTGAAGAGTGCTAACAGGCTACACAATATAATCAAGCCTGAATAAACCCTAATGCAATGCAGAGAAAGTGAAAAGAATATATTACATATAATACAAGTAGCCTAAGCTCTGCCTGACTATAAGCTAGCCAAGCTCACAACCCTGAGCTCTCCCCTGAGAGCCTCAAACCTAGCCTTTTCCAATGGCTTGGTGAAGATATCATCCAACTGACGGTCGGTCTCAACGAACTGCAATACTATATCACCCTTCTCCACATGGTTTCTAAGAAAGTGGTATCTTAAGTCAATGTGCTTTTTTGCACTGGGTTTTTGGCAATGTTTATGGCAGAGGTGTTGTCACAGAGAAGTGCCACACTTACTTGAACCAACCCAAAGTCCTTTAAGATAAAGCAGAGCCAAACAACATGACTGCAACATGCAGCAGCAGCAACATACTCAGTCTCAGCAGTGGACTGTGCAACACTCGACTGCTTCCTAGAGGACTAAGAGACAAGAGAAGTGTCAAGAAATTGGCAAGTACCAGAAGTGTTCTTTCTATCTATCCTACAGTCAGCAAAGCCTGCATTTAAGAAGACTCTAATAACTATGCAAGAGGCCGCAGAGAACCAGAGGCCAAAGTTTGCAGTCGCTCGGAGATAGCGGAAGATCCGCTTCACCGCCTAAAGGTGAGACACTCTTGGTGGGGCCTGAAAGTGGATACAAAGATACACAACGAACTGGATGTCCGGCCGAGAAGAGGTGAGATAAAGCAGGGAGCTTATCATTCTCATCGGGCCCTAAGGCAATAGTGGCTATCATCGTAGTCGAGACCAGCTTGCTATCTGACATGAGCAGATCTTTTGTATACTTACTCTGGTGAAACTGACTCAACAGATCTTTTGCATACTTACGCTGGTGAAAGAAGGTCTCCTTTTGTGTTTGCTTTAACTGAAAGCCGAGAAAAAATTTAGCTCCCCCGTCATGCTCATCTCAAATTCCGAGCTCATCACCTCTGAGAACTTAGACACAAGAGCAGAGGAGAAACCACCAAAGACAATGTCATCGACATGCACTTGCACCAGAAGGAAATTAGAGCCAACCCTACGGGTAAATAGGTCTGGTGTAACTTACCTATTAGGAACTCATTGCTTACCAGGTATGCCTTAAGTCTCTCATACCAGGCCCTAGGTGCTTGTTTTAACCCATATAGAGTCTTATCAAGCTTATATACATGATTAGGATATCTTTAATTCTAAAACACATGAGGTTACTTCACATACACTTTCTCTTTAATATAGCCATTCAAAAAAGCACTACGGATATCCATTTGATATAACTTGAACCCATTGGTTGTCATAAATGCCACTAAGATCTTGATGGAATGATGTCTAGCCATAGGAGTGTAGGTCTCATCGAAGTCTATCCTATCAATCTGAGTGTAACCTTGAGCAACCAATCTAGCCTTGTTTCTAACCACTACCCCATCCTCATTTTGCTTGTTCTTGAACACCTATTTAGTACCTATTACATTATGTCCTTTAGGGCGTTCAACAAGCTGCAATACTTTGTTCCTATCAAAGTTCTCCAGCTCTTCATGCATCACATTCACCCAATCAGGATCAAAAAGAGCATGGGTGACATCCTTCGGTTCGAAGGAAGCAACGAAAGCAGCAGACAAGCAAAGGTGAGAAAATCCAGATTTCAATCGGGTTAGCATCCACTCGATCAAACCACCGATCATCTGTGCAGGGGATGATCTTTCTGGATGTGACGAGGAGTCCTAGAAATGGCCTCTACCTCGAGAACAAAAGAGGTAGGATCAGAGCCACCGGGCGAATCATTTTCTATAGGTGAGAACCTAGAAGTACAAGGTGAGAGCTGAGTAGAATCAGAAGGTAAGGGATGAAATTGAGGAACAACACTAGAAATTGGAGGAGCCACCGGTGGAGATAAGTCATGATCGGGTTCTGAAAAACCGTCATCTTCAATGAGCATATTCTCAACAAAGATTTGCTCAAAAAACAAGTCTGGACCAGAGATATCGAACCTTGCCCCGGCATAGCCTCAAAAAAGGTCACCTCGCAATTCTCAACAACTATCCGCCTCTCACTATCCGGACGCGGTAATTGACCGCAAAAGCTGTATACCCAAGAAAAATACCATCTGAAGATCGAGATTCAAATTTGTCTAAATTTTCAGACTTCAGAATAAAGCGCTTGCATCCAAACACCCTGAAATGTGAAACACTTGGCTTACGCCCATATCGAAGTTTATAGGATGTGCGAAGCAACTTGGACCTCAGAAACACCTTGTTTGAAACATAGCAAGCTATAGAAATAGCCTCAGTCCAGAAATACATAGGAGTAAAATATTCATCAAGCATAGTCCTAACCATCTCTACCAAAGTGCGATTCTTTCAATCCAGAACGCCATTTTGTTGGGCGACGTGCGGAGAAGAGAAATGATGCTCAACACTAGGATCAGAACAGAAGCTTTCAAATTATGCATTTTTGAACTCAGTGCCATTGTCTAAATGGATTGTGCGAAGCGCTCCTAGGAACTCAACAGAAAGCTTACGAATGAAGTAACGAAAATGGATAAATGTTTCGTCCTTGTTCACCATGACATAGACCCAAGAGTAGCGAGAATAGTCATCGATAAAATGAGCACATACCACTTGCCACCCACAGACTGCACAGGGAGAGACCAACAGTGTTCATGTGAAACAATTGTGCAGGTGCATCCGTCATCACTAGGGTGACTGGTGGGTGAGCAGCGGCTACCATCTTCCCATGCCGGCAAGGAGAATAAAATATGTCATTGACCATCTTGAGTTTGGGCAAATCACGAATCAAATCCTGGATGTTAACTCTGGTTAAATGATCAAAACCAATGTGACCCACTCTCCTATGCCAGAAGGAGGTGTCACAGGACTCTAAAGCAATCAAGCAATGAGAAGAGCCAACTGAAAATCGAAAATCAACACGAAAAACTCTCTCAAATATGTGAATCCTGCAAAAAAAAGTCTCAGAACTTGCCTAAGTTTTGTATTCAAATCAAGCACCCTATTATGAGTTGTGCTTAATTAATTGAAATCAGTTATGACCTATCAAACTCTAACCACCCATCAGAGTCAACATACTCGGAAACAAGTATACAGGTATACATTTTTCATTCTCTAGTTGGATAGTGACATTTTTAAAATGCTTTTTAATTCATCCAATTCTAGAGTGAGTTTCCCACAATCAGAGACAACAGGTTTAGCATTTTTTAGTTGAACTTACATGGTATTTTTCTTAACCAAGACCCTAATTTACTTGTCATGAACTTTAACTAATGCCTACAAGAGTTCAGAATAGGAGGGACCTTGTTCATCAGTTATCTTATCATCGTCGGTGTGGTAGATGTGTGAGTCGTTGTCGCTGCTGTCGCCGTGTGCCATGAAGCACATGCCGGTGTAGTCGACGTCATCGTCCTCCAGCGTCTCATCCTCACCATCATCCGAGTGTCCATCCTCCTTGTCGGAGATGACGGCTTCTTTCAGAGCGACCAACACCTTCTCGACCATGCGTCGCACCTTCATCAACCACTTAGGTGGCTTTTTCTTATTACCTCCACCACCGGCCTTGATGTTGCGGTTCTTGCTAACGTAAGTGTTCCGCGCCGGCACAGCGTAGTCGTTCCGCCCTTCTCCTTCGAACTTTGGACAATCACACTTCGTGTGGTTGAAACACCACAACCGAAGTACCTCATGATGCCTCTCCTTCGATCGGCCACTCGCCTGTAAGCATATGAGAACTTCTTGGCTAACAAGGCAAGCTGCTCCTCAGAAATCTTGTCCATTTGATCATTGGACAGCTCACAGAGGGCAGAGAAGGACAAACCGGCAACATCAGAAAAACCACGACCAGAGGGGTCAGCTATCAAAGCTATCGATGAGGAACTGGGCTCTTTCGGCAGATTTTCAAGTTCGTGTGTCTTGAGACTAGCATAGAGCGCTTCCAAGGTCAGCGTCGAGAAATCGGCTGCCTGTCGGATTGCAGTCACCTTCACATCCCAGACCTTAAGATCCAAAGTAGAGAGAAAGTGACTGGCGATCTTCGAATCGGTATATTTGACTTCAACCGAACGGAGATCGGCAAGAATCTTGGTACCACGGCTCCCCAGTGAGAAGATCATGCTGGCGACGAACCATCTCGGTGGAGCTAGGGATTTGCATTGGAGAGGACAAAAATCGAGAGAGAGAGAGAGAGAGAGAGAGAGAGAGAGAGAGAGAGAGAGAGAGAGTGGAGAAAATGAGAAGGGGCCTAAGAGGGGAGGAAGAGAGAGAACCTCTTCATTTGTTGTGCTCGGGCAGCATTTGTTGATGAGGATATCACTGGCGTGGATACAATCAGTGTGACCGCTGCCCCTCCTTTCTCTCCGACCACTCAACTATTACTGACGCCGCTCCATCTTTACCATCTACGATCGATGCAGCGAGATATTCATCGCCAGGAGGTCTTAATCCTAAAGCCCAGCCTTTCAAGCCTTCTTCGAAAAAGCTACGCAGCAAGTCCAAAACTCGTGAGGCCTCGACGAATAAAGGACAACCCATATGGAAGTACAAAACTCCAAAAGCTCCGGTTCGGCCATCCAGCAGCACGTCAACTTCAAACTGGCGTAACTCAGGTTTCCGATCTCCGATTTCGGCGTGCGACCACTCGCTGGAAAGCTTTGGAGATAAGATTTCCAATGGATCCAGCCCCACATCTAAATTCGTACAAGAGCGTCGGGAAAATAAAGAACAATGTTTCGGGTCAGAAACTCAGGGTGCTGCGTCACCGTATTTTTGGGCCTATGGCCCATGTATCACTAAGGTTTGGTGGTGGCTCTCCCCTTGGGCGCCCCACTACCCTTGGCCGCCGCTATATATGAGGCGTCGGTACTCTTCTACCCTTAGGTTTTATTGTGTTTTTGTAGACCCCGTGTGCGTCCCTCCTCGTGTTCGCGTGTGTTGACTAGACCACCCGTGACGAGAAACAGAACCTCACTCTTTGATGAGTTGATTTATCAGTTATCCTCTTGTTCTTGTTTGTTCTCAATTGCTAGCAGGTTCAAGGATCGATCATGCTTGGTTGATTGTCTCGTGTGGTGACTTTGCGATTGTTCGGTTGCTGATCCCGTGGATTGGTAGCGTCGTCACCACACCAAATCGACGTATTGGTACTCACCAGAAGATTGGGCCAACCTAGTCCACATCATATGTGGCAATGGGGCCATGAGGCGGCGCCGGAAGACGGTCTTCGTGGTGATGGAGGCAGCGTGCATGGAGGCGGCGTTGCCCGGCGTCCTACGCCAGGGGAGTTGGGGCAGATCTGCTGCGGGGGCAGCCAGTTGCGACGATGGCCAGGAGCATGTAGAAGGGGGAGGATTGTGGCGGCTGCTTGGTGCAGAAGGGAGGAGATACCAGGAACATGAAGTGAAGAGAGAGAGAGAGAGGGATCTAGAGAGGGAGAGCACGGGAAGGGAGATAAAAGGGTGGTCGGCGGCGGTCGGCACCGGTACTCCAAGACAATGGATTGCGGCTCCCTAGCGCGGCATCCACGAGCTCCAGCGTCTGGACCGGCGAAGTGGCGGCGGCGTCTCCATGTGACGACGTGCGTGGAGGCTCCTCTGGGGGAGGAAGGCGGCGACCGGCACCGGACTTGCTTTCCCCGGAGGAGAGGACAGGAGAGGAACTGGAGCGACGACGATGGAGAGGTTGTCGGCGTGCGGGAGCAACGACAACGGGTGGGAACAACCTCACACCAAGGAGGTGAAGCAGCAGCCGGGGAGCGATATGGAGTAGTGGGTCGAAGGTGAGACGTCGGCACACGGCGGGATCGGCGGCGGCCCAAGGTGCAGTCGTCTATGGAGATCGGGAGACTGTGGCTCTCGGGAGGGAGGAGCGGGTGATGTGTGGAGGACGGGAGTTGTTACCGCACGAGAGCGGTGGAGGAGAAGGGAGGATAGGGTGCGCGACGGAGAATAAGAGAGGCGGACGCAGACACGGTGGAGCAGTGCAGGGGAGGGCGCGGCGGAGGCGAAGGGAGGCGAATGCGGTGGTGGAGTGGCGGAGGCGAACGGTTGGGCGTAGCGGAGGAGTGCACGGGAGGGCGTGGCGGAGAAGAAGGGAAGTGCGCGGCAATTTCGGGTGCGGGTAGGAGATGAGATCGTGGGCGTTACATACATACATACATACATACATACATACATACAATGCTCCATTCTTTGTTGCCGTTGGATTTCATTAATATTCGTACACAAAAAATAAATATATGCAAAACAACATTGTTATTTACCATTCAAAGTTGTGAACGCAATAAATACACAATTAATTGTTTCCAAACCAGGTACGAAGCACGTACTACATGGAGTCCCAAATATTTTTACTATATATATATATATAGATAAACACTAGAATACTGCTAGGATATTTTAACTAAAATACTTCCACGTTTATAGCCCGCCACGTGTCCTCCACCACCTTCTCCACCTTTCCTACGCACGTAGACTTCGGCAGATATATTATAGTAAATGTGCGTATCGATTGTAGTCAAACTACATAGAAAAAATAGTAAAGACGGACCAAATCTGGTATCCGCAGCCCATGTGGTGGGGCCCAGCATGTTGACTCGTATATTTTGGTATCATCAAACGCTACACCGTAACAGGGTAGTTATAAAGGTGCCTACTGGGTATGTCACGATACATAGCCAGGGGTGTGATGATCAAGATGGAATTTGCCCCTCCTAGATAACGGGAGAGATACCTCTGGGCCCCTCGTGTGGATGGATAAAGAAAGCGCACGGCCGTGCTAATATGACTAAGGGGTTAGTCATGGTTTGTATCCATTCCATTGTCGAGTGAATTGGTCGAGCTATCAACAAGGGTGGCGCGCATCTCGCCTTGAGCTTTACTGGTATTGGGAAGCAAAGGGATCGGTATGTGAGTGTATCAAGGTTCAGCCGAATAATGATTCTGTGCATTCGGGGGTCAATACGTACTGCTAGGTGCCGCTTTTGATCGGTGGATTGGAAACGGGTTTCCAGATCCACGGCCGACTTGCACTGAACCTAACGGGTCACACATTTAACGGGTTGGAACTGTTTAATGGGTTTGTGCGTGAATATGATCTACGTTGGAGATAGAAACCCTAGCGGGCCGAAGCCCACTAGCATGACTATAAAAGGAGAGGCATAGGGGTAGCGCGAGGTGAGTTGAGCCTTCACGACGCCTAGCCATCGCGCGGCCCTTCTGCCCTCCAGAAACTCTAGCCGCACGGTGAGGTGCTAGCACACCCCGTGAGGCGTTCCTGCTCGGTACGTGTGGATACCGCTAGAGGCACTGCCGTACGCGGAGGCGCTGTTCGGTTGGATCGCCAGCGAACACAGGTGAGACTTCGACGAGCCGTCGGCGAGCAATCCGCAACCACTCGGCGAGCACCGGCGAGCACTCGGGAATCACTCGGCGAGGACGGGCGAGCACTCGGCGGTGATCTGGGCGAGTACGTCTACTTCCTCTACGCGTAAGGAACTGTTTCCGCTGCATCTGCGCGTCAAGGGTAACGATCTGTGATCCTTTACTTGCCTGTGCTCCTGGGTGTTTCGTGATAGAAAAATTTTGATTTTACGCTCGCGTGGCCTACCCGTTTCCCAGCAAGAGCATGGGAAGGGAGAGAAAAGGGTGGTCGGCGGTGGTCGGCACCGGTACTCCAAGATGATGGATGGCGGCTACCTAACGTGGCATCCATGAGCTCCAGCGTCTGGACCGGCGATGTGGCGACGGCGTCTCCATGTGACGACGCGCGTGGAGGCTCCTCTGGCGGAGGAAGGCGGCGACCGGCACCGGACTTGCTTTCCTTGGAGGAGAGGACAGGAGAGGAACCGGGGTGACGACAACGACGTCGACGACGGAGAGGTTGTCGGCGTGCGGGAGCGACGACAACGGGTGGGAACGACCTCACACCGAGGGGAGAACCAGCAACCGGGGAGCGATCTGGAGTAGTGGGTCGAGGGTGAGACGTCGGCGCACGGCGGGATCGGCGGCGGTCCAAGGCGCGATCGTCTATGGAGATTGGGAGACTGCGGCTCTCGGGACGGAGGAGCAGGTTATGTGTGGAGGACGGGAGTTGTTACCGCACGAGAGCGGTGGAGGAGAAGGGAGGGTGCGCGACGGAGAATAAGGGCGGCGGACGCAGACGCGGTGGAGAAGTACAGGGGAGGGCGCGGCAGAGAAGAAGGGAGGCGGAGGTGGTGGTGGAGTAGGGGAGGCGAACGGTTGGGCGTAGCGGAGAAGTGCACGGGAGGGCGTGGCGGAAAAGAAGGGAAGTGCGCGGCAATTTCGGGTGCGGGTGGGAGATGAGATCGTGGGCGTTATATATATACATACATATATACAGTGCTCCATTCCTTGTTGCTGTTGGATTTCATTAAGATCCATACACACAAAATAAATACATGCAAAACAACATTGTTATTTACCATTCAAAGTTGTGAACGCAATAAATACACAATTAATTGTTTTCAAACCAGGTACGAAGCACGGACTACATAGAGTCCCAAATATTTTTACTATGAAGATATACATATATGTATATATATATATATGTTTGTATATATGTATACATATAATAAAATCCAAAAGAATAGTATATTTGAGTTCCTAGTTATTTTTGCAAGGTCATAGAAATTTCCTCCTTATTTTACTGCACTGTAATATATGTTAAAATAATTTGTATCATTTCCTCGTAGGTTTAGAAACTAGGACAAAAATGCTTATCAGTTGTGTGAATTCCGATGTGTATATCAGTAACAACTGCCTTAACGGGTGGGCCGCCGCCGCTCACCGAATCCTCCGACGGTCTGTCGATCCTGACCGTCTACGAGTTGACATCGGACGGTGAACAAGGAGCCATGTCTCTCTATATTATCCTCCCTCGTCGTCCCGACCCGCCGCAACCCCACCATTCTCCCCCCCGTTCCCCTCCACCCACCGTACAGCCCCGCAGACGCGCCGCGCCGCGCCGCTAGGGTTTCGTCGGCCGATCGGAGAGCCACCGGGGCACCAGCACCCATGGCGGCGGAGGGTGAGAAGAAGGCCATCACGCTCAAGAGCTCCGACGGCGAGGAATTCGTTGTCGACGAGGCGGTGGCGATGGAGTCGCAGACCATCCGCCACATGATCGAGGACGACTGCGCCGACAACGGCATCCCGCTCCCCAACGTCAACTCCAAGATCCTCGCGAAGGTCATCGAGTACTGCAACAAGCACGTCGAAGCCGCGGCCGCCGCCTCCAAGTCCGCCGACGGCGACGCAAACAACTCCTCCACCGCGGCCGCCCCCTCCAGCGAGGAACTCAAGAGCTGGGACGCCGATTTCGTGAAGGTCGACCAGGCCACCCTATTCGACCTCATCCTGGTAACTTCCCCCTTCTCCTCCCTCCCTATCTGCCTTCGTCTGGGACGAATATTTAGATCTGTGACTAGTTTATGGTTCAAATTTATTAATATCCAGATCTAGATTTTCTTTTTACTGTCATGGCTAGCACAGCTTGGTAGACCTGTATATTAGATTGGGGATGGCTCAAATTGGCCGTCCAGTTATGGAGGCTAATGTTATAATGAACAAATTGGGATGGAACTATCATGTCTAATTTTGTTGTTTCACCTCTTTTGGTGTATGATTGGTGGTTGTTTGATAATAAATTTATATTGTGTAACAACCTAGGTGTAGACGACTGGAGTTGCATCCTTTCCTTGATTATTCGTAAATTATTGTATTTCTATAACTAACTTTTGGCATTTTGTTATCTTCCAAAGTTTACCTTCTATAACACTGTTATTCTGGGCCTTGTTCTCATCTTTATATCTGTGACGAATTGGTGCTTATTCTTATCTGTGTATGAAGTTTACCAACTTACTGTGTTGAGAAATAACAAGATGTGACACCAATACTATTTATCTATCCTGTCCATAAATAAATGTATGCACTGTTTAGCTTTTGTGGTCCAATTCTCTCTTTTTATTAGAGATGGCATAATTTATGGTGATAATTGTTGATTTAAGGTTATGACACCCTTATTGAATACTCATATTTCATTTGTTGCTGTTATGGATGATTTTGTTCTTTCTTGATGCACACATTATTATTCTGTACTGGCTCTTGGACATTGCTTTTGTAGCAATAACTAATTAGTAGCCAGGTGAATGCACTGACATCTTGTGCTGATTCATTGCATGTAGATTATATTTTTAAGATACAGAGAGAACAACAATCATACATTTCTTTGGCACAATAGTTTCTATCGTTGGGGCAACCCAGACAGTACATTTGGAGGCACCCCCCATGACCTCCATGGAGGGGAGGCTTGGGGGATGACCTAGGAGAAGGGGATCTAGCTTGGTGTTGAGCTTGAGTGCAAGAGAGAGTCACGAGCTGCTGGAGAATAGAGAGGGATGAATGATTGAGGAGAGAAGTCCCCTTTACAAGATCCCTTGGGCTGCCCATATAGGGGGCAAGATGGAAGTTCCCTTTCCCATCTTGACCCTGAACCATGGCCTCTCATGGGGGGCATTTCAGTACATGTTTTAAATTGGTAGGTTACAGTCTCGTACTCACAACGTATGGCCAGGGATGGGGCACCTCCTTGCCCTGACTACAACAGTTATCGCCCCATGTTTTTCTGCTATTAGTTTTTGCGGAAGAAGCTCTGCTCTGTGTTACACGAACTTGCGTTTCCTCAATGTTTGCTTTGTCGAGTTGCGCCGGATGCGGCTGGACCACTTGCCATGTCGAACAACACTGCTAAGGGAGAAGCTTCCAGCTGAGAAGGGAGGTGAGCTGGTGGCACCAGGAGGGAGAGGGGCCATTGCAGGAGAGGGAGATCTCCATCACACGGCCATCGCTGGAGTTCACAGCCACCACTAGATCGTGTGCCTGTCCTCGCCACTGGAGCACAGCCGCCACTGTAGCGCACAGCTGGAGCTCACCCTTGCCGCTGGAGCATGGACCAGACCGTGGAGCTTGCCCTCACGCAGCTGCCACTACTGCTTGTGCATGAGCTCTCTGAGTATCCCTGAAACAACCGCTGCTGGAGTGAAGTTATGGATTTGGTTATGTTACTTGGAGTGGGTTTGGGATTTAATGGGCTAGAAACATACAAGAGTAGCTATCTTGCATGGCTGGGACAAGTTGGGCTGGTATTGTTGCTTATCAGAGTGTGGCATGCTAGTTATGTGATTGGGTCAAGTTAGATGACCAAAGTTAACCCAGTAGCTAGTCCGTTTCTTATTATTGTTTTGTCAAAATTATATATATTATACAAATTCTTGAATCCTATTTTCTAGAATTTGCCGAGTTGGACATCCGAACCCTGTCAGAGTCTCCGTAAACACAGGCTATGCTCATTTTAATGAAAGCTGTTGCTGGTTTTTTATGACAGTATATGCCAGCAACTACCTGAGGCTAAAATTACTTGTTATAATATTTATTGTTTAATGTTTAACTAAGGTAGGGTGTCATCTCCTTTACCGAAGCCAATGGCTATTATTTTTTTTAGGCCAATGTGGTCTTTTTGTCGCTCCCTCATAAGCAAGTGGCTGTTCTTTCCATTTTAGGCAAATGTACAATTTTTCACTTGCTTTAACATTATGACTACTTTCTATGACACCCTCTTCTGGATTGCCTTGTTACTCTTAGGCTGCGAACTATCTGAACATCAAGGGATTGCTGGACCTCACTTGCCAGACTGTTGCTGACATGATCAAGGGAAAGACTCCTGAAGAGATCCGCAAGACCTTCAACATTAAAAACGACTTCACCCCTGAGGAGGAAGAGGAGATCCGCAGGGAGAACCAGTGGGCTTTTGAGTAAGGAAGCATTGGAGCTCTGATGTATTCATGCTTATTAGATTTTATTGTACCTTGTAACGGTCTGCTTTTATATGTCCAATGGCTGTAAGTATTTTCGAGTTAGAAGGGGTTCGTGATTCGTGAACATGTTTAGCTGGTTATGGTTCCGTGGTGAAAACTGATTGGTCAGTAGTTCTGAACCGAATATCCAGTCCATCATTATGACTCTGGGTGATCTGCCAAATGTTCCTAATTTATTTTCATGATATGGGGTAAAATGATGAATTGCTGAAAGTTGAAATCTAAACTTCCCAGTTCTACAAATTCCTAAAGATGACCAACTTCGTTTAACCTTTTCAAGAGATTCCATAGCTGCATCAAAATTTTCAAGAAAAAAAATTCGTGGGAGTAATTTGTGGTAGAAATTGTTGAGACTGTCGTCACGTACTTTTGCCCCTTTTTTTTTTTTGAAAAAATTATAGAAACATGAAAATTACATCCCCAAATGATATATAAATCCTTTTAAGACCTGTGCAACACAACACAAATATCACTCTTGACTACACAGAGCTCTCCGCTCAGCTGGATGGGAGCCAGAGAAGCTGGGCTATTTCGAGCACGCTCAGGGGTACGGTAGTTATGGGAGCTCTCATGAGCTAAAGGTCTTTCACTTGGACCGGTGTTCCTACCTCAACACTATTTAAAGTTGATCCGAATTGTTAAACAGCTGAATGATTGAAATAACTAAATTTTAAATGTTTTCTGAGGTTTCCTTGTGATTTGGATCGATTTCGTTTGACTTGCCTTTTGAAGCGTTAGAACCCACTTTCTAAACAACAACAAAAAAGGACTAAAAAATACAAATCATATGTCTTTTTAAAACGTAGATAAATATTAAGCTATTAAGCCTTTAAGCTGAAAAGAACATAGCTTAAAATCACGATCATCCTATTTCGAGATGATTCCAAATGGTCTCGCCGCTTCACGAAGATGGCGTTGACCGCCTCGGAGCTTTTGCTCTTGGGGTTCCTGTCTTCTCTGTCCTTATTGGCGATGTTGACAAAAGTCGCAAGAGCACCATGATCATCTCTCTCTATGAAGTCTTAGGATCAGACTCCATTGGACGCAGGGTGAAGGATGACCAACCTATCATCCTTCATATTAACCATGGGGATATCTTATTACGACATCTCTTAGATCTAATCTAATATTGACTCGGAAACATACACTAGGTCCTTGCTCTCTAATTGAGAGTGTAGATGGAGCTCACTCACCGCAGCTACCAAGGAGGGGTTCACAGGCTTGGTGTGGCCCTCTAGGCCGTTAATCTTGAGCACCACACTATCTTTGTAATATATACCTCTGTTCGTTACATCCTTGAAAGCGTGTAGGTCCTAAGTATCTTGGGAATTTACCATGTGCAAGGATTTCCTCAACAAAAGATCTAGCCAATCCCCATGGATGACAGTTGAGAGGCACGATAGTGGATATTATACAATACAGGAAACGACTGCGGTCTCGAGTGCTTCTTGATGTCTCTACGGTCACAAAAAACCCTCGACATTGGTTAATTACTCTCGACGGTCACACCTTCACCGTCGATAGACAGGCTACAAGATAGTTAGTCTTGACGGTTCGGAAATACGCCATCAAAACTGCTCAACCTTGTGCTAAGGAAAATGAACGGCGTCAGTCTATATGGACGGCTAGCCATCAGCCGTCGAGATAACATATATTTTTAGGTATAGTTTTTTATTTATAAACTAGAGTTTAACAGATTTAATTTATATAAAAATTGAAAAATTCTTTAATTGGATCTTTAGTAGAACATTTGAATTTGAAATTGGAGTTTTGTTTTATCTTTTCAATTTTGAATGAATTATTGGGTGTATCAAAATATTATCTCACCATATGCTACGATTACCTAGAGATTATCCAAAAAACACCTAGTTTAGAGGGGATTGTCGCATTTGATACTCGGAAATTCCTAACTTTTTCACCGGTGACGTGTTATGATGCATAATAGATGATGGAATGCATTTTTCTAGCAACATAGTTGCTTTTAAATTTAAATAAATTCAAATACGTTGGGTTGACCATCGATGTGCTATGGAGGGTAAAACCCTCGAGATAGGACTATCTCTCGATGGCCAAAACAAAAACCGTCGATACAAAGCATCTGTCTAGAGGATATTCACCAAAAACCCTCGACGCTATTTAGTCTTGACGGCTAACTTAAATGTAGTCGTTGAGCGAGATGTGGCTCAGGATCCCACGGGAGGAAGACACTTTCGAAGGCATACACGCCGCCGTTGAGATAGAACTGCAACTATGTCGACGGTCGTAGGCTTGGAAGTCGAGAGAGCCTTGCCTAACAGCCCACACGTAGGAGTCTCTGCCCACGCGTAGGAGTCTCTCTCGACGTCATGGGTGTAGCCGTCGAGAGAGCCGTGCCCAACGGCCCATGCGTAGGAAGCTCTCTCGACGGCATATGTGCAGCCGTCAAGAGATCCTTGACCTAGCGACCCATAGGGGAGGCTCTCTGGACGACTTTTTCTAGTCGTCGAGATTGTAACTCTGATAAGGGCTGCGGGGCGCTGGGACTTGGGCACATTTGTACCTCCCACGTCGCCGCCGCCGCCCCTACAAACTACCGCCGCCGTTGCCCCCAAGCTCGGTCTCTACCGCCGTCGCCGAGCCCGGTCGCCTCCGCTACTGTCGCCCCCGCACTCTTCGCCGCCTCGGCCGTCGTCGACACCGTGCTCCACCGTCACTCCGCCGCTGCGCCCCACCCTCCCCCTCCGCGCCGTTGTCGCTGCACTCCCTCCCTCCCCTCTCTGTTGCCCTCTAAAAGTGCCTCTAGGCTCTATGTGAGTTTGATGATAAATGAAGGGCAATTAAGGAACTAATATGTTTAATAAGTTTATTGACATATTTTAATCTTGTGAAGTGAACATGGGATACTAACGGGGTCTTTGAAAGACAAAAAGGAGAAGACTATGTGTAGATTTTAGACCTAGATCTTTTATTTCTAATTAGAGTCTAAGGGCACGTCGTACTATTAAGAGGGATGCGACGAAAAACCATTTCTAGATAGTCTAAGTGCTCATGGTAGATGAATATGATCATATTCTATCTACCAATAAAATTTTAGCGTTTTCTGATTAAAAAATATCAGACTATTTGATGTTTGTTCCGATTGACTCCTCTCTGTCTCAAACTCGCAAAAATATCAGACTATCCGATATTTTCCCCAAATGTTCTGATGTATGTCGGACTATCCGGTGCTTAGTCCGATCGACCCCTCTCTATCTCCAGATCCCAAAAATATTGGACTATCCGATAATTTTATCGAACTATCCGATATGACTTGACACCTTATTGATTGGTTCCTATTTTAATATCTTTAGAATCATTACAGAACCATAAAAATAGCCATTGCGTTGAGTTTTAATAACTTTCATATCAGATTATCTGATGTGTAACATCGGACTATACGATGTTTGTCAGCAACAAACAGCTAGTTGGTAGGTGGGAGTATTTATTCCCCTCCTCCTCCCATGGGCTAGGGTTGCCTTTCACACTTCATCTGAGGTGAGCACCTATGCAAACCCTAGTTTTCACCTTCCCCTTCTCCCCCACTTCAAATCTCATTGATTGCATCCTTGTGAAGGTGGAGAAGATAGATCTGAGTGCTTTGTGTTGATCAAGCTTCATTCGTAAGCACTAGGTCTCATCTCCAAGCTAGTTTTCCGCAGGATTTGTTACTCTTGGAGTTTGCCAGCTCCTAGACGGCTAGAAGTCACCCTAGAGCCACCGGGATTTTGTGTGATAGCCGGGGACCGTTTGTGAAGGCCAGATTTGCTTTCAAAAGGGAAGGATCCAAAGAGTGAAACCGTGAGTGCTTGGTGCAACCCGAGAGACAAAGTGTAAAGAGGGAGCCCAGCTCAAGTGTGGTATACCGATGGTTACCGTCGGAATGATTTGAATGGGGTATTGCGCTGGATCTCAAGACTCGATGGTACCACGGGACAAGGGGTTAGACAGGTTCAGGCCCTCGCGATGGAGGTAATTGATGGGAAATCGGCTACGCGAGGAACAATTTCAAAAATTCTACCACGATTCACCCAAGATCACACGTAAGTAGGGGATCACAGATCGTTACCCTTGACGCGCAAGTGCAGCGAAAGCAGACTTGTGTGCATAGAGGAAGTAGACGTACATGTCCCAATCACCACCGAGCAGGTCGCACCGTGGTCGGGGTCGAGTGCCTACTAGTCGGAGAGGTTGCCGATTGCTCGCTGAGTGGTCGTCAGTACTCGCCGAGTGCTCGGGGTAGATTGCCGAGTGGTCACCGACTTGTCGGCGTGGTCGCCAAGCAGATCGTCGAGATCGTTGAAGATCCAACCGAGTTAGTGTGTCCGCGTACTGAAGTGCCTCTAGCGGTATGCATATGTACCGAGCAGGAATGCCGCGCGGGGTGTGCTAGCACCTCGCCGCACGGCTAGAGCAGGAGGGGCAAGCGACGACTGCGCGTGGTGAAGGCTCAACTCGTATATGACGCCGCCCCCACGCCTCCGTTTATATAGACGCGCTAGTGGGCTTCGGCCTGCTAGGGTTCCATCTCCCACGTGGATCACATCCACACATAAACCCGTTAAACAGTTTCAATCCGTTAAGTGTGTCACCCGTTAGGTTCAGTGCAAGTTGGCAATGGATTCAATCCAAAGATAACATAGGAACCTAGCAGTACGTATTGACCCCCGAATGCATTGAATCAATATTCGGGTGAACCTTTAATACATCCACGTATACCGATCCCTTTGCCACACGATACCAGTTAAGCACGAGGAGAGATTCGCGCCACCCATGTTAATAGCTCAACCACTTCACTCGACAGTATGGTGAATACAAACCATGACTAACACCTTAGTCACATTAGCACGGCCGTGCACTTTCCCAATCCATCCACACGAGGGGCCCAGAGGTATCTCTCCCGTTATCCAGAAGGGGCAAATTCCATCTTGATCATCACACCCCTGGCTATGTATTGTGGCATACCCAGTAGTCATCTTTGTAACTACCCAATTACGGTATAGCGTTTAATGGCACCAAATCATACGAGTGAACATGCTGGGCATCTATGACAATCTTAGGTCTAAGGACCATATAGGTGTACCACTCAAGACTATACGCTGATGATGCTATAAGAGATAACAACTCATAGCGTCTCGGAGTAGGTCTGTTCGACTACCCATGTTCTCCAACATGTGTCCATACTGTTGGTTTGATATCTTCAAATCTGTGATATGTGAAACATTATCATGCTTCAAGTTTCGGCGTAGGCGCTCTCCGAGGCCGTGGGTTGCGAAGCCCTGGCTGCTCGGAACGGCTGTAGCATGATGTTCTCTCCGCTGCGCCTTTTCCTTGCGGGAGCGCCCCCGCCTGGGGGCTCGCCTCCTCTCCTTGGCACCTTCATTCCTGGGAGGGCTAGCAGCGGCATCCTTGTCGCCTCCGAGCTCCTCGACTCCAGCCGGCGAGCTCGTGCTCACCAATGCCGTGCTAACAGGAGGCACGATCTCCAATGCCATCGCGATGGCCTGCCTGACGGCTGCGGCGGGGCTGGGCGTCCGCATATCCAACACTGTTGGCTTGGGGGCAGTGGCGACGGGCGAGGATTTTTCACCCCCGAGCTCCTTCCCTTCTTCTTCTTCTTCCTCCGCCCGATTACCCTCGGGCAAGACCGGCGTTGCTCTGCTCGGCGACGTCGATGGGACTGCAGACAGGGCCACTTGTGCCCCCTGCTTGCGGCCATCTCTCTGCTCCCTGGTGGCAACTCTCTCGCCTCGCTCGCCAGAATTTTTCGTCGCCACAGGGATGAGTTGCCCCTGCGACAAAGTACCCGGCTGGACTGATTGCTCGGTCCCGCCCCGGGCAGCCGGTGGAGCCAACTCCTTGGCCCCGCTCCTCGTGGCCTCGTGCCCTGCCTCTTCGGCTTCGAGCCGCTCCACTGCGCCCTTCAGCGCCTTGATCTGATCGGTGGAGCCCGGCGGGAGCACAGTCCATGCAACCAGCTTGTCCTTGAGGGCGGCCAACCTCATTGTCCATGACACACCGTCTAGGTGCTCGGGCAATAGGGACCGCTCGATCGCCGCGTCCACGTAATCGCTGGCGATCTCCTCCTCGGCAGCTGATGAAAAAATGCGTTAAGACTTGAGCGGTTCGGTAGAATGTAAGGGGGAGAACCTCGGCATTGCATACCTGCTGTGCCCGCCGCGGGAAGCCTGATCTTCCTCTTTGCTCCGCGACGGACCTTGCGCTTCTTGCTCGACGGTTCCTCGGCTTCTGGTTTGCCTTGGCCTTCGGGCGCCCGCGGCGACAAACTCAGCTCCTTGGTGAGTTGAGCGCTCTTTTTGCGCAACGCAAGGAGGGCCTCCATGCGCGCGACCACATCCTCGAGCCTCCTCTGCTCGGCGATCTGTTGCAGCCATTCCATGTGGCCCGGGTGAGCCTGTGCATAGCGCTTTAGCCATTGAGTCGGGTTCCATACCTCCTCGTCGCCTTGCTCGGTGAGGAGGGAGGAGCTTGGGCGTTCGCCCCTTGGCTGGCCGCGTGCGTGCTTGGCCTGTTCGGTGCGGATCGTCACCGCAGGGGGCTTCGGAGGCAGTTGGCGGCCGCTGCGGCCCGGCGAGCTCCGCGTCAGCTCAGCGGCCACCTTGGGCTTCTCGGCCACCTTGGCCTTGCCCTTCCCCGCTCCCTCCTTGGCGGACTCTGTGACCTCATCGATGATCCCGTCGATGATCAACTGTTCGTCCTACGTATTTGGAGGCGAATGTGAGCATGCCTTAATTGTGTAAGTCTAGCAACTCGGATGGGGGCTCTGCGTATGTTACCTCTGTTGAGCGGACAAGCACGTTCCTTGGGCAAGTGTGGGCCACCACTCCATTCACCTCGGTGTCTTTCTTAGCGGCCTTCAACATGGCGTCGACCTGCTCGGTCACCCATGCGTCGGTGGGTTTCACTACCCGTACAAAAGAAATGCTTAGTCCCTGTTCGGGTGAATCACCAAAAAAGGGTGTGCGTTTGAGGAACTTACCCGAGCTCTCCTTGGTGATGTCCTCCCAATCTTCTATCCTGTAGAATGGGTAGGACCTCCTCCATAGCGGACAGATCCTGTTCGCTACGAAGTCCTGGATGATCTCTCTACCCGTGAGCCCGAGGCCCACGGGGGAGGCGATCTTCCCGGTCAGGTACCACTCTTCGCCGGTCAGTTCCGGCCGAGGCATCTGCGTCCCCTTCGCCAGTGATTGTCCGGTGAAGGAGAGCTTGCTGTCGCCGCTCCGTTTGGTGTAGAACCACCTCATCCACCACGCTCCCATCGAGTCGAGCAGCGGTGGACGAGGGTACGGCGTGTCTTCGGCAGTTGTCCGGAGCTTGAGGTAATAGCACCCCAGCCCGGAAGCGGCGGTGCTGCTCCTCGTTACTGCGTAGTAATGGAGGAACAGCCCCACCGTCGGATCTACGCCCAGATAGCCCTCGCACAGGTGTGCGAAGACGGCCATCTGAAGGAACGAGTTGGGATTGAGATTCACAACTTCCAGCCCGCTGATGTTCAGGAGGGCCTCCACGGAATCGATTTCGGGAGACCTCAACCCAAACAGTGCGACGAGCTCGAAGTTGACGAACTCATCTTCGAGCGGCTTCAGCATCTCCTCCTCCCTGGGCAGCCTCCAGCTGCCGGCGTCGACGTGTCCTTCTGCCTCCAAAGTCTTCATGTCCTCCTCGGTCATGCTAGTGCCCGCGAACTTGGCCATAGCAATCCCCAGGTTTGGCGAGCGGCTTCGGAGGTGGGCTGCGGCTGATTGATGTTAGTGCCATTGGAATAGGGTTTGGGAAGGAAAGACTCGCAAGAGCGGAAGTGGTAAGCCGTGGGCGGCTTGGGTGCTCTTTATAGCCCTGGTCCGAGCAGCTCTGCAACGGTTTTTTGCCACAAAATGGCTAGGAAAAACGGTCACCCGTTTTGACTGCGCAGCGAAAGTTACCGTTGGAATCGGCCACGGCTACTTTTTCCGATTTCTGCATTGAGGGCTGGGTGCTCTGCTCGGACAGATGTGGTTCCCTGTTCGACGTAACAGAGTTGCTCGGTACTGGGCGGGTTTGTTCGGCCCCGAACAAGACTTTTTCGGTTGAACCATAACCTGTTCAGTAGCCTGTTGCGCGTCTTTGTGGCAGGAAATGTAGGTCGGTTGTTCGACACTATATAAACCAGGCCCCTACGGCGTGTAGAGGGGAGAGAAAAACATCGGATCTAGGGTCCAGGATCTGATTGAAGATCAGCCAGACTTGAGACTACTTCTTGTACACCCAGAATCTCGCCGAGACCTGTTCGTCTCGCCGAGCTCTTTCTTGTAATCCTTTTTCATATAAAGAAGCACTGGACGTAGGGTTATTATCTCCCCGGAGAGGACTGAACCAGTATAAAAATCCTATGTCTGTCCGCTGCTCGTTGATTACTGTTTGCCCTGCTCGGCAGGGTCTTCTATCTCCCCTTCTCAAGAACCTTAGTTGACTTGGGACCGATATCCCAACCGTCGACACTGGGCATCAATGACAATATCAGGTCTAAGGACCATATAGGTGTACCACTCGAGACTATACGCTGATGACGGTATAAGAGATAACAACTCACAGCGTCTCGGAGTAGGTCTGTTCGACTACCCATGTTCTCCAACATGTGTCCATACTGTTGGTTTGATATCTCCAAATCTGTGGTATGTGAAACATTATCATCAACCAATATGTATGCTGATCAAATCATAACAGCTCCTCGTGATGATATGGATCATGGTATCGCTTAGAATGATGTCGCTTAACAATGTGTTTCACAATCAAGTCGTACCCATTGGAAAAAGTCATGACATTTATTCAGGGAACTGAAAAACAATGTTATCATAGGTACATGCACAAAGATGTGGTACAATCATCACTATGATTGATTTAGGGCATATCCCTTTTAGTAATACCCTAGTCCTGTGTTCTAGGATTATGAGTATTCTTGAATATGTGTATATGGATGATGAATCGAGGTCCCCTACCCCCTTTATATAGTGAGAGAGATAGGGTTATAAGTTCCTATTTCTATCTTTCGTTATCTACGTCATACTTGCCGACTGTTACAATATCGTCTTCCTTTATCGGGATAGGCTTCTGGGAGCGCCCCACCTTGCCGTGCAAGGCAAGACACGATGCGGGCTATGCGTACTAAGGTATGGCCGACTCGGCCCACCCCCTGTTAGATAATCTTCGCGGCCCATTGAGTATACCCGAGGTCCGTGTATTACACAGTAGTCCCCGAGCCCCATGCAGTCGAGTTGTAGTCTTTCCTAGTAGCAGTCCAGCCGAGTGATGCTTTATGCTGAGTACTTCTAGTTCTTGACGTCATTTTATGACTGGTTCCTTTGTTGTGCTGAGCGCTCCATTGTATACAAGGAGGTTGTGCGGGACTCAGCAAAATTTCCAGTGTTGGCTTTTTTCGAGCGATACCCGATTCGATTTTTGGGATTCTGGCTATTGGCCCGTTGTGAGGCGTACCTTTGCCTAATTTGAGTTTGGCTGATTAGTACGTGTACCCGATTGTCACGGTATACAGCTGACGGCTCCTCAGAGCATACCCTCAAAACTCTTAATCAGATGTAACTCATGATATCTGGTTCTAACTTATGTAATTACCAGCAGTGGGCTCAACATGGGGCCCATCATGTTCGAAACGGTGACCAGCTGTTGGCCCATCATGGGTGTATCCCATCTCAAATTACTTTTTGCCGAGTGGTACCTGTACCTGACTATCGTGGTGTACAGTTGATGGCTCTTGTCAGAGCGGACCCTCAGGACCTTAATCCCAATTAAAGAATTGGTTTCAGGCAAGGTGTGTCCTAGTCCCATTAAAAATAGTGACTGGCTGTCAGCCTTCAACGAGGCGTACCTTACACCAAGTCATTTTAAGCTGAGTGGTACCTGTACTCATCTGTTGCGATGTACAACTGTCGGCTTGCTTTAGCGTACCGAACGTCAAGCTAAATTTTGCTAAGCGGTATCTGCACCCGTCTGTCGCGGTGTACAGCTAGCGGCTCTTGTCAGAGCGGACCCTCAGAACCTTAATCCCAATCTCAAGAGTTGGTTTCAGGTTAACCAGGGCAAGTATTCCGGTCCCATTTGATATGATGACTAGCTATCGGCCTTCAACGACGCATATATGGCACTGTGGTTTATTGAGCCGAGTGATATCTGTACTCATCTGTCGTGAAGTACAACTGACAGTTCATTTAAACGTACCATGCCTCAGGCCATAATTTGTAATGAGTAATACTTGCTACCATTGGTCATGGCGCACAGCTGGCAGCCACTTAAGGCATATTACCTCTCTTTTAGAAGCCTAGGCGTTTTTCCCGTGCAATCCGAAGGGTTTTACCTCTTTGTCTGTACCTTTATCCGTCTCATGCCTCTTCAACTAATCGTACCTGTCTTCAATATATCTCATCAATGTTGAATCCAACATGATCTCGAACTGTTCCGATGGGAGAAAACCGAAACGATATATCGCGGCGACTGTTTGCCTCCCCGAGTTTATAAAGCTCGGGGATTTTACCGTGCCTTTCACACAAACTCCAAGCCTTTTCGCCTTTTTCTTGCAGGAAAACCAAAGAATAGATTGAATAGATTGGTCAGGCCAAGACAGTATTCAGATCTAAACTTAGATATAAACTAATAAACCGATTTAGAGATTTAAAACCAATATGGGTAGATACAACACTAATCGGCAGACGTCTACACATGCAAAATCCTAAACAGGTCATACGCAAGATCGATTGAACGAGACAGTCGCATATATCGGATTTAGGAAAAGCATACAAGACACTTGACGATCGGTATTGTAAAATAAACACACATTATAGATCGATTAAATCGAGACAGAGCAATATGCGAGAATATATTAAAGATCGGTAAATCCCGAGACAGTTTAACATGCTTTGTATACATGAGATCAATATGATACAGCCATGCATACGGGTTACAAGAAGAGAATCGATTATCCCATCGAGATAGCTCTACCTGCGAGT
The DNA here is from genome assembly GCA_005191435.1 of Raddia distichophylla. Lineage (NCBI taxonomy): Eukaryota > Viridiplantae > Streptophyta > Magnoliopsida > Poales > Poaceae > Raddia > Raddia distichophylla. The sequence continues at coordinate 80,838 of SPJY01002349.1, read as the reverse complement.
TGAAGCCTTTCGACAAGGTCAATCGGATTCGAGAAAGTAATTTTGTTTGATGTATGATGTATATATTTTCTCGAGACCTAAGGTCCTATTTATAGTATTACAAAGTCGATACCGATACAACCTATTTTACGGCGCCAAAGATATCTTCTGATCAGAGCATATTCTTTCCGAACTGATGACTATCGGTGTTCTTCAATAACCTCTTTTTCTTTGCCGATGAGGTCCATTTTCTGATTTGGCCCAATAATTCTGATACATTTAGCCTCCTCACCATTTCCGATTTTCCTGCCAAATTTGGGTGTCAACATATGCCCCTAAGTTTGGCAATGGGTATTATCATTAGCCAAACTTTCAAGTAAAAATCGGATTTTACCAAACCATATTAGAACATTTCACAGCTTTACCCCTGCAATTCTTCGCTTTCGGCCCATTTTGAGAACACGTGTCAGCCCAGTAGACGATATGGGCCGAAACAGTAACACCGAAACCCACGGTAAAACCCTAGTTTTTACCACCGCTATAAATAGATCCCTATACGCTGTCACTTTCACGTCTCCTCTGCGCACACGTCTCTTGCATCGGATTTTCCAGAGCCCTCAGCAGTCCCAGTGCACAGCCAATCTTCCTCCAACTCTCAATCGGCAACATGTCTCATGTATTATTCCGATGCTCAGCCTCTGAAGCATTGTATTCCTTGGGACCGATAGGGGAAAGAGATCCATCAGATTTCATATACCATTCCGTAGCGAGACTCCCCTTATTCGCCGATAAGCTCAGTATAGATAGCTGGAAATTGGCTTTTAGATCCTGGCCTTTTCGCCTTTTTCTTGCAAGAACTTCCTTTCCTCCCGCAATGGCATCTCCATCATGCGCTTCTTCCTCCGCAGCCGACGCACCACATCCCCTCCCCCGGCTCTGGCAGCCCCCTAGTTTTCAACTTCGGAGACGAGGAGCAGGAAGACGAGGTCATGTACATGGCCATGGATTTCGAGGACGGGGATGGCTACGACAAGGAGGCTGAGGGCACTGCCACCGCCGACACAGTCTAGGCCTCACTCCATCTTCAACGCCTTCCGATGATGTATTCCACCAAGGATACCTCCGCGGTCGATTTGTCGAAGGAATGGGTGACCTCGGTCACAACGGAGGAGCGATTGGGAAAACTGGTGGAATCCGGGGTGCTCCCAATGCAGGAGTTGATTTGCTAGCGCCCAGCCGTGGGTGAGTCTTCTCCCGCTCATCGAGTCGAGGAGGCTGTCGTTTTTGAGTTTTTCTTCCTGCGCGGCCTTGGCCTTCCTGCTAGCGTGTTTGTGCGCAGTCTTTTGAACTTTTACAAAATTGAGTTGGTCAATCTGAACCACAATTCCATTTTACGAATTGTCGCCTTTGTTCACCTTTCTAAGGCTTTCCTAGGAATTTATCCCTATTTCAACCTTTTTCCATTTGTTTCTTCTCAAGCCTTACCCCAATAAGAATGCTCCCAAAATAATTGTGGTAACCGGCTTCCAGCCTTGGGACGGGATGAAGAAGCTCTATTTCTCCATTCGATTTTGAACATCTAACAAGGGCTGGCACTAGGAATGGTTTTATTGTGCCAATCCTGATCCATCACTTCCTCCTTTCTCCACGCTCAAGCCCAATGTTTCCGTTTCTTGGTCCTTGGTCCCCTCAGCAGACGAGATTGGTCCTATCGTCGAACTTTTGGATATTATTGACATGCGCAAGATGGAAAGCCCGACCAGAGTCAGAGTTTGAGTGCAGCCTCTTAAAGAATGTATCCATCCGTGGTACGAATTCACGATGGTCACTGATTCGACTCGGGAGATCCCTGAGCGTGTTTCAGAGAATGTGCTGCATCGCCAACTGCCCGAGCTCTTTGCCCCAGGCACTCATATCTAAGATGAAGGATGCCCGAAGCCTTTTTATATTACAGACGCCCCACCGGAGGTAAGCCCTAGCCGGCCTCTAATGTTCGTCCTTTGATACTTCGATACTTTCTAAGTTTTTATGTATATTTTCCTGCCATAGGATCGTCATGCCTTCTTTTTGGATGCTCCTTTCCCCATTCTCCCGCAGCACAAAGACTCTAGGAAAAAACGGCTTGCGAGCGACTCTACTGATGAGCCGACTGTGAAGAAGGGAAAAGGCTCGTATACGAAAAAACCAGTAAGAAAGCCCAAGCCATCTAGCCCCCGGGAAGGAACCTAAGGCCGAGAGGTTGGTGAATCGGACTATTTCAATTTTTACTTTTGTTGCACTTAGTCACTTAGGCAAGTTAAAGCACACAGATAGCTTGTGGATTCCTACATAAGTCTAGTAGGCGGAAGCAATCAAAGCACAAGTGTAGGAGGCACGAAGGCACTCACAGGTAGTGGATATCAAGATGCGATAAGTAAATAAGACAGAGAGGCGCAAACTGATCTTTTTACCTTGTTCGGTGTAAGCACCTTCATACGAATCAACGGCCTCCACACACGAAGGACCGTGAAACACTAACTTCACACACGAAGCCAACCTCGAGCACACCGAGGATTTAGCACATCTCCGACGGAATGGAAAAGAGCACCTTGGGAAACAAAGTGGCCGCCAACGCGATGGCGGGCTTTGCACACTCCGATGGACGGAGAGGAAGGGTTTTCTTGTGGTATGCTTGACGAAACTTGGCAGTGACGACGTCTCCCGGTGACAAGAATCCCAAGAGCACAAGACCGGAGACACCACAACTCACCCAACCCTCATCCCACCATGGAAGATGGCAAGACAACCAAGGGAGAGGGCACGAACCTTGGAGGCAAAGAGGAGGAGACTAGGGGTACGGTGCTCTCTTCTTCTTCCTCACTCATTCTCCCTCAATCTCATTCACTCAATCTCTCAAGCCCTCATGGTGGATTTGGATTTTGGGAGTGAAGAACACCATGGGAGGAGCTCTCTAGGGTGGCTAGGGACTGCTAAAAGAAGCTCCCTCAAGTTTCCCTATGCTAGTGGCTCCTATTTATTTGTAGAAGGCGAAAACCCAAGAAATAGATGGCCTAGATTGAATTTCCCGTGTTGCCGTCAGACCCAGTCCGACGGTCGTCGGACCCAGTCCGATGCCTGGTCGGACTTAGTCCGACGGTGGTCAGTCCGACAGAAGGGTTGCATTTGGGACTTAGTCGCTATGAGTCGATGGCTTGGTCGGACCCGGTCCGATGGTGGTCGGACCCATTTCGACAGTAGGGTTGCATTTTGGGGGACTTAGCCACTCACACGCTCATCCGTCGGACCCAGTCCGACGGGGCTAGTTTTTGCATCCCAATCCGTTTTGGCTATCGCTTTCTCCCTTGATGTCTCCCTAGGGTTTTGTGCCATGTCTGTCGACTTGTGAACTCGGTGGGAACATTTGTGCACTTAGACGGGAAGTTTCGTGCCCACAGGAATTATCTGGCTTTGAGACTTAGCGGCTTTGAAACTTCGGACAGCTGGCTACCCCCTGGACCTATCCCAAACTCTCTCGAAGACGAATGAATAAGAGACCGGAGATGTGCTCTGTGGGACCCTACAGCTAGAAATATGTCGATCGGCAGGCATGATGACCCTAGGCTACACACACACAAGAAATCAAAAGAACTAGGAAACAAATATCCTTAATCTTGGTGTGATCCAGCTCTATAACCTAGTTGCCATCAATTACCAAAACCAAATAAGCCCCTAGGGAGCTTGCTCTTACACCCCGGCGCGCGTTCGGGGGCACAACTTTCCGGGACACGGCGACAGAACAACATGCTCAACCTCCAGCACATGACGCTGCTTCTGCGACGCCCCCTCCGAATCCTCACGCAAGACATGCCGCCCCCGAAAGCCAGCGCTCAAGCCTCAGCCTCCTTCAGCGGCACTGCCGCTCCGAGGGGCTCTGGGATAAAGATAAAGAAATCCAACAGGTTAGCTTCCCATTGACTCCTTGCTTCAAGTTGATGTAGATTTGTGTTGATGGATCTCCATTGCAGGGACCCTTCTGCTGAGGTTCCCTTGGACACGCCACCTGCGGGCCGGCCCGAGTTGGAGGCACCGAGCGGCACAACCAAGGTAATTTCTAAGTCTGTGCAAGCTCTGGCGACTAGTGCAGAGCCTTTCGTGGAAGAAATTCGACGCGAACTTTCCTCTCTCCCGATTCCCCAAGCTGCTTTCAAGGCTCAGTGGCGTCATGAGAATTCATAATGGGAAGTCATCGATGATGATGAGGTGAGGGAGCAGAAGGAATTTCTGAACTAGTCCCTCAAGTGTGCAGAGCTGATTCATGTATGTCGATTCTCTTCATTTGTTTTTTGTCTCTTCTAGATTTTGCACCGACAACTCCCCTTTTTCAGAACATGGAGGAGCGCTACATGAGGATATCTGCGTTCTTTCGTGAAATGATCCCGAAGGTAGAGAACTTTAATGAGCATGTGGAGAAAACCGCAAACGCACAGGGGAGGTCTGACATTGTAATCCGAGAGGTGTGAGCCCGTTCTTTAGCACTATTGGAGGAGAAGACGGATTTGATCGGTGTTGTGGCTAGTAAGACTTTGCGCCAAGTTCTTTGAAGGTTTGCTTCATACTGTTCGTCATATGTCTGTACTTCTTTTGTTAGGCTGGGAACATAAGATCACCCAGCTTCAGAGGCAATACTTGGCACTAGAGAAGGAAGAATCCTAAATTCGATCCCAGCTTTACAAGGTCCAGTGTGAGTTGGAAGGTATTGTGCCTCCCTCCTCGAGCCCTTCTTTTCTCCTTACGAGCTGAATTTCTGACGATATTTGTATGCTTTCCTCCAGAGTATAAAGAAAGACACAGGCACAGTTCGACGTCCTCAATGGGAAGATTGAATCCGCAAATGGTACCAGTAAGCAACTCCTTGAGGCGTTCGAGCCCTTGCGGAAGCTTCTGATGGTGGAAGATGCGGGTCCGAGTGGTACGAGTCAGATCGTGGTTCAACCAAAGGAGGCTCCATAGAGGCTGAAGACCCATCTTAAGGAAACATTGGTCACTAGTGCCTGTTAGGCTCTTGCGATCGTGAAGTCATTGTATCCTCAGGTGGAGCTTGACATTGTCAAGGAAGGCTTCGCCTGTACTGTTAATAATGATTAGGTGTACGCCTTAATGGAAGAGGCTCGTGATGCTTCCGTTGCGCTAGCCGAGAATTTGGACCTGCGTCCCCTATAAAGGTTGCAATAAGAGAACTGTAAACTTGAATGTTTTACTTATTGTTGCTTTAATGCCTTCTTAAGTAGATTGATCTGATTTTTGTGAGTAGGTTCCTTTTCGTTTATGCAATCGACCCGACTAGTCTAGCCCCCGAGCGCTTGGTACTCAACTCAAAGCTTTTCCCACGCAAGCCGAGTGACATAGAGGTCATCAATTTTTGGATTGGGGTTTCAGTATTCTGAATAACCACTCACAATGATGAAAAAGATGTTGAGAAAATGTGCGCATATGCGCACCATCTAGGTGTAGCCCCCCGACTTACTGCGTAACCGAGAATTCAGCTCTGTAGCAAGTCAAGGTTTATCTCAAGTCACTCTATTGAAAAAAAAGGGTCTTTATTAATTGAGGAGATAACTGAGTACAAAATTGAAATTTAAGCGTAAAAGCGACGTAGCTGGACTATGTTCCACGAGTTGTGGACAGTCGTGCCGTACTCGCGAAGCCCCCGGGCGTGTCATTTCATCGACGATGTAAGGGCCTTCCGAACTTGGGGAAAGCTTTTGCTCGTTTCTCTGGCTCTTCCGTAGTACCAAAAACCCTTTGGAGAAAGCGCGGTCTCGAACATTGCGATCGTGATAGCGACGTAAGCCCTGAAGGTACTTGGCTGACCTAATCATTGTGACGTCCCTAACCTCTTCTAGTCGGTCAAGGTCTTCGAGTCAATTAGCATCTGATTCTTCCTCCTTGTAATTCCGAACCCACGGGGAAGCGAATTCGAGTTCAGTAGGTAGAACCGCCTCAGAACCATACATTAGGAGGAAAGACGACTGCCCGGTTGCCCTGCTTGGAGTGGTTCAAAGACCCTAGGGCACCGATGGCAATTACTGGACCCATCGCGTAGCATATGGTTTGAGACGATAAAAAATTCATTCCTTCGGCGCTTGCAAAACCATACCATTCGCGCGTTCGAGCTGTCCATCGATCCGTGGATGTGCCACTGTAGCGAAACAAATATTAATGCCAAGTTCTTCACACCATTTGGAAATTCTCCCGGTGGCCTCCTTGTTGTGGAGTATATCTCCAATCGTAAAAGCGGTGACCACCGAAACTATGTCTTCTTGAAAATAGTGCTCAAGCTTGCGAGATGCGATCAATACGGTGTACAATAATTTTTGCACCCGTGGATACCGCATCTTTGACGATGGCTGCACCTTTTGATTAGGTGTACAAAAATAGAGTCTCGCTAATGAAATAAACCGGGCGCTGCACCTTTTGAGAATGCGCAGCCTCCTCCTGGTCCACGACGATGGCAGCGCTGACTATATGAGTCATGGCCGCTATATAAAGCAGAAGGGGCTCTTCTGGCGTTGGTGAAACAAAAACGGGTGGGGTGGTGTGGAACCTTTTGAGATCTTCAAAAGCTTATTGCTCCTCCGAAGTCCATTGGAACTTGTCCTGCTTCTTTAAGAGTTTGTAAAATGGCATCCCCCGCTCGCCCAGCTTAGAGATGAACCGACCGAGTGCCACCATACAGCCCATGACTTTCTGTACATCTTTCTGAGAAGTTCGAACTTCCATCTTGATGATTGCATTGATCTTTTTTGGGTAAGCCTCGATAGCGCAATGAGACACAATGAAATCGAGTAGTTTTCCTGAACGAACCTCGAAAGTACACTTCTCAGGGTTTGACTTCATCCTGTAAGCCCTGAGGCTTTGGAATGTTTCAGTCAAGTTAGCAATGAGGTTGTCTTTTCCCGAGTTTTGATGACAACATCATCGAGATAGGCCTTCACATTGCGTCCGAGATGAGTGTGAAAACATCGCTATTTCGCGCGTTGATAAATGGCGCCAGCATTTTTCAGCCTAAACGGCATCGTGACGTGGCGGAAGGCCCCAAACAGCATGATGAACGAGGTCTTGGTGTAGTCTTCCACTTTGAGGCTGATCTGGTGGTACCTTGAATAGGCGTCCAGGAAACTTAGGAGCTCGCAAGCAGCGGTTGAGTCCACCACTTGGTCGATTTGAGGCAATCCAAAATGGATCCTTGGGGCATGCCTTATTGAGGTTAGTGTAGTCGATGCACATGCGCCAACCACTCGGGGTGATAGACTCCTTTTAAGAAACCAACTGCCAGAAGTTTGGTGATCTCCTCCCTGATGGCATCACGACGATTTTGCGTGAACCATCGAAGCCGCTGCTTGAAAGGCTTCACCTTCTCATCTACATTTAGAGAGTGCTCAATCACCTCCCTATGGACTCCTGTCCTGTCTGAATGTTTCAAGCGAAGATTCTTTGTTTGCTTGGAGGAAGGTGAAGGCGTCTTCCAGTTTGGGGTCGAGCCCTGTCCCAATCAGAGCCGTTTTGGCTGAATCGGACAGGTCAAGGGCTATCTTTTGGGTCACTTCGTCCGGCTTGATGGATGTCTTGTCCTACTTCCTCGCTGGGATATCACCCTCTTCCTCCAAGGTTGCAACCGCCACTTGGATCTTGTACAAATCAGCAGATGCCTCCAGGGTTTGGGCTAACTCGCAGCTTCTTTGTCACAGACGAACGACCGCTTGACATCGCCGCATATCGGGATGATGCCTTCCAGGCCAAGTATCTTCAATACCAGACAGGTGTACCGTGGGACCACCATGAATTTGGCTAGCCCCAGTCATCCCAAGATGCCGTGATATGCCGTCTCAAAATTTGCAACATCAAATATATGAGTTAGGTTGTCCAGGGGCATGTAGGCGACCGGATTCAGTACCTGGCGGTCACATGAGATGGTGTGGACGAGAAGCTCCACTGCGGCAAGGATCTAGGATAGCTAGTGGCTGGGGCGTCGTTTACATGGTGGCGATGCTGGACTGACTGAGGGCCTATTCATGGGCTGGCGACCAGGAAGCTGGGAGAAAGTTGTGAGGATGCTTTCATGGGATTATGGCGCGAATATTCCTTGGCGGGAGAAGGTTAGCTAGTGTGTGCGTTTTAAACCACTCAATACACATATCAAGTGTGGAGATGAGCCATACGGTTAGGATGTATCACCGTTGAGGCTATATAAGGAGGGGTAGGTGAACCCCTCATGGTATCCCTTGAGCTGTAATTTTCAAAATTAGTGAGGGTGAGTTGACAGAGAAGGGTGGAAGCCGGAAAGATGCTTGTGGCCGCCTAGAGTGGCTTGTAATCTTCCCAACATTCTATGCAATGAAATCATCTTTCTACATATTTTCTTTAAGTTGATTTGCTCTTAATTTTGCTATTCACGAGATACTTTTTATAGTTGATTTCAAGTGATTTCTTGCATATTCTTGCCTCCGATTTTGTGCTATAGGATAGGGCTATCCCCAATTATAAATTGTATCATCTACTCTATTGATGCTACATGTCTAAACTGCACATCCCTAAGATTAGAAAATATGAACCTAAAATCAAAAAGATTTCAGCTGAATGAAGCCTTGCTTCTTGTCTCTACTTGTGAACGATATGAAAAGGTTGATGAAGAATTGGCTGGTGTTTATAGGATAAGCGTGCTAGATTCCAGGGTATACTAGCTAAGCTTCAAAACTCTGAGTGGCTTTCCTATCAGGCTCTCAAGAGGTAAGTAAAGGTGCATAGCGATAGGTGTTGGAATGCCTTGGGCGATGAGAAATATCCAGATGTGGAGCATCAATTATCCAAAGATCCACCCAGTCAGTATCGGTATAACTTTCTGCATGCAAATTTCCTTGATAAGAATATGAAAGACCTTTCCTTGGGCTTCCTTTGAAATAGCGCAAGATCCTATTGACTTCTTTCATGTGAGTTTTTTATGATCATGCATGAATTGACTTACACACTTACTGTAAAGGTAATATCTGGTTGACTATAAGATATATATTAGCCTGCCAACTAACCTTTGATACATGTTCTTGTCCACCGACACTCCAAAGTTATAACTCAACCAACGGTTCTGTTCAATAGGAGTAGCTACAGGGTGAGATTCAAGCATACCCGTATCTTTCAATAGATCCATGGTATACTTCCTCTGTGAGAAAAATATCCCCTTGGACCCGTGAGACTTCCATCTCAAGGAAATACTTTAGATGTCCAAGGTCTTTTACTTTTAACTCATGTGCAAGATAATTCTTCAAACATGAAATTTCTTCGGTGTCATCTCTAGTAATCACGATATCAACAACATACACAAATAAAATTGCTATTTTCTCCTGGGGTATGATTAGTATTGCTTTAAAGATTACCCCTTTTCACCATATCCTGTTTGAACCGATCAAACCAAGCTCGTGGTGATTGGTTTAGGTCATACAATGAACGATGCAATCTCAACACTTTTCCACGGATCTGGCTTGTCTCTAGTTGGATAGGCATAAACTTCTTGTTGGAAATCACCATGAAGAAAAACATTTTTAACATTTAGTTGGTGAATATCCCAAATGAAATTAACGATACATGATATTAATATTTTTATTCAATTCATCTTAGCAACAGGTGGCGAAGGTTTTCTCATAGTCAATCGAATAAGATTGTGTATATCCCTTAGTTACAAAATAATGGGGGACAGGGTCCCGATCTTCTGATAGTTAGGATAAACTCGATTGGTGGAGTACTCGATGTTGACGATCCAATTTTGATCAGAACCGATATAAGCCAGTAATCGCTACACCACTATGTCCGATCGTTATCAACCACGCTAGCGCACGGTTGACCTCACCACGTAGTCTAGTTCCTGCAAGCGAATCGAGAACACAAGTAAGAACGAAGAAAAAGCAATCTCAAACTACAAATTCATATTAATCTCACAAAGTTTCACAAATCGAAGATCGGCGATACTGCGATGGCAGAAAATATCTAAGCAAAACTCGAATCTATCAATGATGGCGGCGATACTGCGATGGCAGAAAATATCTAAGCAAAACTCGAAGCTAACAATGATGGCTACGAGGTTTTTAATTGGCAAAGGGGTGGTGGCTATGGTTTGGGGCACCCCCCTGTGCGGGATACACGGGCCGAAGCCCAAAAGACAAGGTGACGCAGCACTGAGCGGCCCAAAAAAATCTGGTCGCCACTTGTTTCGACGACTGTGATCAACTGAGATAGAATTTGGACTTGTGACTGATCTGTTGGAAAGTTCTCGTCAAGGGCTTCTCCGTAATGTACTTGAACGCTCCAAACGAAGTTGATATGCATGTGCTACGCCCGTTTGAAAACAGACTGCTACGCCGTGGCCGACCTGGACTCCAACTTGTGGTATACTTGGTTTCAGACCCGTCTTGGCGCACAGTACCATTCTCGCTGATCAACTACATGATTTCTAAGTACAAGCACAATATTATTAGGTAGTAACTCACTCTTGTCAATATTCTCTCGTGTATTATGGAACGAGCTTACTTGATGGTTTAGTTGTCGTGCACGTGCCCTTGCTATTGATCCTTGCACAACGGGTGTTGAAAGAATGGACGAATAGTTAGGAGTGATGTCCTCATCATCCTCCCCCTCTTGACTTGGAGTCGTCCTTGACTCAAACTCGTCAGCTTCTCCCAGGTATGGCCGCTGTGGACTGCATGGGCCCCGGGTATCCTCTAGAAGGCCCATGCGGGAGCAGATGGGGGATGACCCAAGTCGGCTGATGGAGGATAAGAACCACTCGGGTTACCTGTGCCTTGAGCTCTAGGTGCTCCTAAATATATGACGTAATCCTAAGTTATATGTCACATTAATCTATTTTCTAAAGTCAGCACCTATTATAATTAATAAGGAATGTGCTAATTATTTGTTGGTGTGTAGCAATTAATTATTCTAATGTATTTATTTGAACAAGGTAGGCATTTTTAAAATGTCCTATATTTATTATGGCATTTAACCACCCATTTTATTTTCTTAAGAATTTTAGGGTCAGATTCATTAGTTAATGTAATTAAAATCACCCTAACTCTAGTTTAATCATTTTCTTATATAGGAATTCTACTCATTTTATGAACAGTGCAATTCCTCTACTACAGGGGTTGTTTTCATATTTTTTATAAAATCAGAAATGGCCAAATGTATTTACCCAAATTTTTCTAGAATTTTTGGGGGCCTTTAGCTATTTTAGATAAATCAATATCAATTTCTGGATTTAATTAACTGGTAAAATCGATGGAAAATGTGTTAATTCCCTTCGGGCCAACCCAGCGAACAAGCCGGCCTAGCCTCGGATGCGGCCCACGGCCCATTCGCGCACGCTCCCACATCGGCCGGGGCGGCTACTCCGAAGGCGTAATTTTGCTGGGGGCCAACACAACGGTGCAGGCGCCGAACCTAGTGCGTGTCCACTTAACATGACCGGTAAGCCAAGGGCCCACTGTCAGTGGCTCAAGACCAACGGATCACAACGCGCGCTCGGGGAGTTTCCCTGGCAAGTGGGGCCTGTGTGACAACGACTAAGCTAACGAGCGGACGCACAAATCTTGGCACGGGATCGACGGTTGATGGTCATCGTCTTCCTCCGAATGGGTGACGTGGCAGACGGCGGCGGCGAGCGACACGGCAGCGCTGCAGCTACGCTCCGGCCGAGGGCGTTACTGCTCCGGCATCTATAGCTTCCTACTGTCCTAATGACGCCCTCGTTGAGGCTAGAGGCGGCCGGACGTGGCGGCGGAGCCGAAGGCTCGCCGGAGTTGCCCGCACTCGCTAAGGACCTACACGCTATGAAAATGAATGGGGAGCTCAAAGGGGGTACCAATGGTGCTCTCCGAGCTCACGGACGGCACGCAGTGGAGCGGAGGCTGCTCGCGGTGAGGAACCCGTAGGCGACCGAAACAGGGGCGTTGTCGCCATGGTCCTTTCGAGCGGCTACACTGAAATCAATCGAGGCGATGGGTTAGGGGAGAGGTGAGGGTGCTCCAGGTGGAAGGAATTGGGCTACGGCTCATGGAATCGGCGAGGAGATCTTCAGCGCTGGCGCGGTGAGATTTGGGGGAAACGGGAAAATTGCGCAATAGGCTTAGAAATGATTGGTTCAATCATTTAATGGTATGCTCCACCAAGAGGGACATAATCAAAGCACTTGATAATGCTACTATAATTCGATAGTTTCAAAGCATAAAAACTCGAAAATTGAGTTTGCCTCGTATTAGACATGATTAGCAAATTTGGTACGTTATACTTTTCAATACTCCAATGGACATATAATTTTTATGTTATATATTGTGCTAATCAATTTTTCATACAGAATGTCTTATTCTTATAGGGGTGTGCAACTGTCCGTGTTAGCATGCATCATACTCGAAATATTTAACTTTCATGTGAGGTATTAGTCTTATATTTCTATGTTTTCATTTCAAATGTTCGTATGTGCACTAGACAATAATTTCAATAAAATAATTATTATCAAATTTTATGAGCGTGTGCAATTGTTATTAAATTTTATGAGCATATGCAATTGTTTGGTATTTGTTCTTTCGTGCACCGTATCTATGCCCAGGCTACTCTAAAATCCTGGTTTCACCACTGCTCATACCCATGGGAGCTCAAAATTAGTCGGACATGATGAGCCCAGCTAATATAGTTTCTTGGCCCAGACAATTTCACTGGATTTGATTCAAGTGCTTGTTTCATTTTCTAAAAGGTTACTTGAGGTTGTTGTTGCTCTAGGAGTTTACTAAAAACTCATACAATTTTCTCACATCCGAATATGTAGTTTCTCTGCTCTTGAATCTGCCAATGCTCACAATTATATGAGTACACCGACTTAAGAGGTTACCTCTTAAAGTGAGGATGTAGAAACCCCGGCATCCACTAGCACCTTCTTTGTCGTCTATCCTTCCACCACTTCTGCAATTCTTGACCTTGCTGTAGTCATCGTGGTGGTGTGTGTACAGATGACCTGCTCTGATACCATCGTCATCCTTTCCAAGTGTGGCGAATGGATTATCATCTTCCTCATCGTCAAAAATATCAAGCTCCTCCACCAAGTTTAAGAACGCTTTTTGAATTAACTTCTTCATATTCGACCCTGTAAACTTCTTCTTTCCAAAAGCACTAGAATTTTTGTTATCTTGCTTGGGACAATCACTCTTATAATGGCTAAGTTCTACACGATTAAAGCATTGTACGTGATTACTTTTACTTTTACCAAACTTGTTTTTCAAAACATTAGAAACCTTTTTATAAAGACTAGCAAGCGCATCAAAATCCATATCATCATTATTAATGTCCTTTTGTTTGTTTTTGTCGATAGAAGTAAGAGCAATAGTGTGACATCATCTATTTTATCGTATGTCACTTATATTTTCAAAATCCTAAAATTAAATAAAAGGGAATTGTTATATACAAAACCCTAATTTAAATTGTTTTAAATTAGGTTTAAACCCAGAGCCCTAGAAAACCCTTTGAAAAAATTCTAAGAAAATTGTAGTAATTCATAGAAGCCATCATCTAGCCACCCTCCAAATTTCACACCCAAATTTCAAGGCTAGCCCATTATTCCATGAAGTGCTGCCGTTTTCCGGGAGCTGGTAAAACCCATCAAATAATGAGTGAACGAGAGAATGTCGTGCTCAAATTTGGAGAGCTTCTAGAAGCCTAAGACGACTACCCTCCAAAATTCAGCCTCATCCACCAAAGGAAACTCCGTTTTCTTACTAAACAAGTCTAAATTCTATCCGAATCCTAACCGGATTAGAATTCGAGTCCTAATCCAACCTCTCTTAACCCTAGGCCCAGACCAGGCTGTCCATGAAATTACATAAGCCCCCAGGACCCCTCCCATAACACCCCATAACAAAATTCCACAAATTCAAAACCATAGCCGCCAAAACCCTAGCTACCAAAATCCTTTTCTAGGTATCTCCCTGTATGTCGTGCCCGAACCCTAGATTACTTGGTACCATATTGTAGAGCTTGTCGATACGGTCAAGAAGGATATATGGATCGCCCAATTTGGTGAAAAACGCCCCTGGAAAAGCTCGTCAAAGTTTTGGGCGCCACCACCATCACCGCCACGCCGACATCGCCGCCGGCAGCCTTGTGGAATGCGCTCTGCCTCGGATCCCGCGCATGTCAATCCTTCCCGCCACCTGTCCCACCTCACCGCCATGTTCCCGCACGCACCCGCATGCGCACGCGCCCGCTGCATCGCCGCCACGCGTCGTCGTCGCCTTGCGGCACGCCGACCCTCGCTAATGCCTCCTGCTCCACGCGTCGGTGTCGGACTCGCCGTCGCCGCCAGCCGCTCCACGTCGGCCACGTGTCCCTGCTGCTGCGCCGTTTCCCACCCGCGCTCGCGCATCCGCGCCGCGCCATTCCGCTACTGCCACGCGTCAGCCGCATGCCGGCCCCGCGTCCGCACTGCCTATTTGTGCCTACCACGTGTCCTGCGCCGCCGCCGCCGCCGTGCACGTTGCATCGCCGCATGCTCGGTTTTGTCGGTTTTCATTCGGTCAACCAATTTAAACCGGTTTATTTATTTCTAAAATTTCTGATTTATCCATTACTTTCAGGAATTGTTTCGGGAGCATGCAAACTCCAAATTAGGTTATTTCAGAGCCATTATTTTTCATAAATAGACTAGAATTTTATATATTTTATTGAGCTAAATGTTCTGTTGATTGTTTTGTTGTTTCTTGCACATATGCATATACGTGTAGATCGTTTGTGTTCGCACTGTTTGGGAGGTTTCCAGGAGCCATTCGAAGGAGGACCCAAGACCCGGAATATTACCGAGGCAAGATAGTTTGCATCTTGCTTCCCTAGTTTGCAAACTTACATGTTTAATTTTTTTTATTTACTTCATGCATAAAATTATGGGAATGAGTAGAAATCTATTATATTCACACTGCTTCATTGACCCTACCAATTTAGCCTATTTATTGGTGCCCTAGTCATTTTCCTAACCTATCCTTGTGCATAATTGCTAGTGCTCGTGGGTTGGTATTTGATTAGGTTCATTATTTAATTGTTCTTGTGACTTGGTATTATTGGATGTGCTGAGTTACTTTTAATAACTTAATCAACTAAAACCTACGTGGTGTCAAGTCGGGCGGTTTTGTGGATTGAGGTATGTGGTGGAGGTAGTCAAATTGGCCTAAGAACTCTTGACGTGTGCTTATCTGGCCAAACCAAACAAGCACAACCATAAGTGCTAGCGTCAGCATGATGCGCAACATGTGCTAGTCCTGGCTTAATAGTTAGGGAAAACTATTAGCTCACGATACTTTGAAAAGATCGGGTGGCGGCCTATTGGCTCAAGAGGGGGACCCGTAGTGTCAAAATCTTAGAGGGGGTATCGGTGTTAATAGAAGGAACTAATGAATCACCTTGTATCGTTACTTGGTCTAGACTCCTAAGAAAGAGTTAAGACAGGAAAGTACCACTAGGATTATGGTTAATGTTTGCTACACTCTACAGAGTTTAAAACTATCATTATAGCTGTTCCCACGATCTGGGAGGGGAGGAAGGTCGTACATGGTAGTCTCACGTGTTAATAATTTAACCTGATGTGTTGGTGTAGTTTGAGTTGTTCAGGGCTTGTGTTGTTATACAAAGGGGCTTTTGAAGCCGAGCTCTGCGTGTTCTTCTTGGTAATTTCTATTAATATTAATTTCTCTAAAAATTTATTTTACATCAGTTTAAATAATTTGACAAGAGTAGTTGTTTATTCAAAATAACCACCATGTTTATGAAAACTCTTGCTGGGTAGTCGTGTACTCACTATACAAACCACGGATATATTTGTAGTCAGAAGAAGAATCGGGTCCGGTTTATCCGCAGGATCAGGAGGATTCTGTGGCGGATTTTGACCAGGACTAGCTGACGTTCAAGGGTTGGATTAGAGCATCGTCATACTTTATTCCGCTGAATATTTGAATTTCCACACTCTGATATATTATGACCAATATTATATCGTCTTTAATTAAGCTACTATAATAAGTAGTCGTGGAATAATTACTTTTGTATAATATGTAATTTTTTAGTTAATTGTGACTGTGTGATGATATTTAACAAACTGTCGCTCACAAGTTGTTAGCATTGATCTTTGGGACTGGCAATCAATTGTGAGTGGATCCCGATGAAGCCGTGGTTGCAACAAATAGCAACATCATGAGTATTATAATCAATTTGATTAAGATTCATCTCATATATTTTCAAGCAACCAAGAAAAGCATCCAATTTTAAATCACACAAGTTTTTGGATTCAGTAATTGCAGTTAGTTTAAAATGTCACACCTTTTAATCCAAAAATCTAAGCAATTTCCTACATTAATCCTACTAAGAAATATTTTTTTCCTAAAGAAGTAAGTTTATTTATCGGTTCATTAAAGTGAGTAGCAAAATTATCAATGGTTTCCTTAGGGTTCATAGCGAAAAGCTCGTACTCACGGTGAAAAATTCAATGTTAGCATTTTTAACATTATTGATACCCTCATTAGTACTTTGTAAAGATTACTAATTTTATTAGTATTTGTCAAAGTGGAAATTTTATTAAACTCATCCTTAAATAAAGCACCATAAAAATAACTTATTACTTTTTGATTCAAGGTGAAAAGATCTTTTTGTTACTTAGTGGTAATATTATCAGATTTCACATACTTAGTTTCAACTACTTCGCACAATTCATACCACTGAGATTGTAAAAAAGATTGCATGTCATTAAAAACAGTGGGCTTAGTTATAGAGAAAAAATTAGACCCCCCCATTTGTGACACGTACACAGCACGGCAGCCTGCATACACGCACAGCACAGTGCAGTTCTTTTTCTTCCTTTTCCTACACACACATATATAGGAAAACGGAATGGGACTCCATGGAGTCAGTGCTCCATTTCTTGTTGCCGTTGGATTTCATCAAGATTCGTGCACACAAAGTAATTACATGTACGACAACACTATTATTTACCATACAAAGCTGTGAATGTAATAACTATGTCATTAATTGTTTACAAAGAAGGTACGGAGCACAGACTCTATAAAGTCCCAAGTATTTTTAATACTAGTACGAAGACACGTGCAACGCACGTCGGATAGTACCTCCAAAAAAGGTAGCATTTATGAGAAAATACGCATAGGAAGCATTGGAAAAATACCAGGCGTCCATAGTTAAATTTTTTTCAACAGTGCTAAACCCAGCGTAAGTCATATATTGATGCATCGTGATATAGAAGAATCTCAAGACTATGAGACTTTTAAAGACACATGATTTAGATTGTACTTTAAAATAAATTATAAATATCCAATTCTCGGATACATGAATGACCCTCTGACATAATATAAATTAGAAAATTGACATGACGATGATACGAATGCTAGATAGAAAAAATATGAAAAATAGTGTGAAGATTAAGAACCAGATGATTCCTTGGCTCCTGACGCAATCCCTGCATCAAGGAATGACTTCGCCATCATCGATAGTTTGTGTGACACGTAGTTGCAAAAGAATGTCTAGAGTATATAGGTTATTTTTTCTTGTAGAGACGGTTATATTTTTAATCGAATTAAATGACACGGATCAATGCTAATTAAACGTAATAATAATTTGGATGTATTTAGATGACCCGGAATTATAGAAATTAATTGCGAAAAATAGTGGATTGACCTAATGCGAATCATAGTTATTTATAGAGAATATTATTTTTTAGGCAAGTTAATGTCCATCATAATTTATAATTAGACGTATTGGATTGACAAATCATAATGCAAAATTATTAGAATTTAATATTTTTGATTGAACCAAGTTAATCGAGGTAATTCATTTCTGAAGATACTGGATTGACCCAACGTAAGCTATACTTAATTGTATAAAAAACTTGCGATTCATAATAATTTGGTTGTTACTATTAATATATTCATGCAATGCACATGCTCGTTATATGCATATCTACATAATGCTCTTTAAAATGGCTTGGCTTGATTAGATGATTTTTTTTCATAAATACATGAAAAGACATATACTCATAGGATAAGCATGCTGGGATTGTAAAATCATTTCAAACCGGGCGATCTCACCCAAAGCAACGGGCGACCTCTCGGCGAGCCGGGCGATCTCACCCAAAGCAACGGGCGACCTCTCGGCGAGCCGGGCGATCTCACCCAAAGCAACGGGCGACCTCTCGGCGAGCCGGGCGATCTCACCCAAAGCAACGGGCGACCTCTCGGCGAGCCGGGCGATCTCACCCAAAGCAACGGGCGACCTCTCGGCGAGCCGGGCGATCTCACCCAAAGCAACGGGCGACCTCTCGGCGAGCCGGGCGATCTCACCCAAAGCAACGGGCGACCTCTCGGCGAGCCGGGCGATCTCACCCAAAGCAACGGGCGACCTCTCGGCGAGCCGGGCGATCTCACCCAAAGCAACGGGCGACCTCTCGGCGAGCCGGGCGATCTCACCCAAAGCAACGGGCGACCTCTCGGCGAGCCGGGCGATCTCACCCAAAGCAACGGGCGACCTCTCGGCGAGCCGGGCGATCTCACCCAAAGCAACGGGCGACCTCTCGGCGAGCCGGGCGATCTCACCCAAAGCAACGGGCGACCTCTCGGCGAGCCGGGCGATCTCACCCAAAGCAACGGGCGACCTCTCGGCGAGCCGGGCGATCTCACCCAAAGCAACGGGCGACCTCTCGGCGAGCCGGGCGATCTCACCCAAAGCAACGGGCGACCTCTCGGCGAGCCGGGCGATCTCACCCAAAGCAACGGGCGACCTCTCGGCGAGCCGGGCGATCTCACCCAAAGCAACGGGCGACCTCTCGGCGAGCCGGGCGATCTCACCCAAAGCAACGGGCGACCTCTCGGCGAGCCGGGCGATCTCACCCAAAGCAACGGGCGACCTCTCGGCGAGCCGGGCGATCTCACCCAAAGCAACGGGCGACCTCTCGGCGAGCCGGGCGATCTCACCCAAAGCAACGGGCGACCTCTCGGCGAGCCGGGCGATCTCACCCAAAGCAACGGGCGACCTCTCGGCGAGCCGGGCGATCTCACCCAAAGCAACGGGCGACCTCTCGGCGAGCCGGGCGATCTCACCCAAAGCAACGGGCGACCTCTCGGCGAGCCGGGCGATCTCACCCAAAGCAACGGGCGACCTCTCGGCGAGCCGGGCGATCTCACCCAAAGCAACGGGCGACCTCTCGGCGAGCCGGGCGATCTCACCCAAAGCAACGGGCGACCTCTCGGCGAGCCGGGCGATCTCACCCAAAGCAACGGGCGACCTCTCGGCGAGCCGGGCGATCTCACCCAAAGCAACGGGCGACCTCTCGGCGAGCCGGGCGATCTCACCCAAAGCAACGGGCGACCTCTCGGCGAGCCGGGCGATCTCACCCAAAGCAACGGGCGACCTCTCGGCGAGCCGGGCGATCTCACCCAAAGCAACGGGCGACCTCTCGGCGAGCCGGGCGATCTCACCCAAAGCAACGGGCGACCTCTCGGCGAGCCGGGCGATCTCACCCAAAGCAACGGGCGACCTCTCGGCGAGCCGGGCGATCTCACCCAAAGCAACGGGCGACCTCTCGGCGAGCCGGGCGATCTCACCCAAAGCAACGGGCGACCTCTCGGCGAGCCGGGCGATCTCACCCAAAGCAACGGGCGACCTCTCGGCGAGCCGGGCGATCTCACCCAAAGCAACGGGCGACCTCTCGGCGAGCCGGGCGATCTCACCCAAAGCAACGGGCGACCTCTCGGCGAGCCGGGCGATCTCACCCAAAGCAACGGGCGACCTCTCGGCGAGCCGGGCGATCTCACCCAAAGCAACGGGCGACCTCTCGGCGAGCCGGGCGATCTCACCCAAAGCAACGGGCGACCTCTCGGCGAGCCGGGCGATCTCACCCAAAGCAACGGGCGACCTCTCGGCGAGCCGGGCGATCTCACCCAAAGCAACGGGCGACCTCTCGGCGAGCCGGGCGATCTCACCCAAAGCAACGGGCGACCTCTCGGCGAGCCGGGCGATCTCACCCAAAGCAACGGGCGACCTCTCGGCGAGCCGGGCGATCTCACCCAAAGCAACGGGCGACCTCTCGGCGAGCCGGGCGATCTCACCCAAAGCAACGGGCGACCTCTCGGCGAGCCGGGCGATCTCACCCAAAGCAACGGGCGACCTCTCGGCGAGCCGGGCGATCTCACCCAAAGCAACGGGCGACCTCTCGGCGAGCCGGGCGATCTCACCCAAAGCAACGGGCGACCTCTCGGCGAGCCGGGCGATCTCACCCAAAGCAACGGGCGACCTCTCGGCGAGCCGGGCGATCTCACCCAAAGCAACGGGCGACCTCTCGGCGAGCCGGGCGATCTCACCCAAAGCAACGGGCGACCTCTCGGCGAGCCGGGCGATCTCACCCAAAGCAACGGGCGACCTCTCGGCGAGCCGGGCGATCTCACCCAAAGCAACGGGCGACCTCTCGGCGAGCCGGGCGATCTCACCCAAAGCAACGGGCGACCTCTCGGCGAGCCGGGCGATCTCACCCAAAGCAACGGGCGACCTCTCGGCGAGCCGGGCGATCTCACCCAAAGCAACGGGCGACCTCTCGGCGAGCCGGGCGATCTCACCCAAAGCAACGGGCGACCTCTCGGCGAGCCGGGCGATCTCACCCAAAGCAACGGGCGACCTCTCGGCGAGCCGGGCGATCTCACCCAAAGCAACGGGCGACCTCTCGGCGAGCCGGGCGATCTCACCCAAAGCAACGGGCGACCTCTCGGCGAGCCGGGCGATCTCACCCAAAGCAACGGGCGACCTCTCGGCGAGCCGGGCGATCTCACCCAAAGCAACGGGCGACCTCTCGGCGAGCCGGGCGATCTCACCCAAAGCAACGGGCGACCTCTCGGCGAGCCGGGCGACCCCACGGCGAGCAGTCGGCGTACTGATCGGGGCGTGTTCGACTACTTCCTCTACGTGCGCGAGTCTTCTTCCGCTGCATCCGCGCGTCGAGGGTAACGATCCATGGTCCCCTACTTACATGTTGATCCTGGGTGTGCGCGAAAATTTTGATTTTCGGCTAGCGTAGCCTGCGCGTTACCCTTCAGTGGTATCAGAGCGATCATGTGTAGTTTCGGATCTGGATCTGGCGCATATTTGATATGTTGCTGAGTTTGTTCACGGGTTGATATGATCACGGGGTTTTAGAGGTATGAGTTGATAGCACCACGTGACAAAAGATTAGTTCGCCCTCTTTTATATTCAAGACACACAACTCCCATACCGGCTGGTAACACCATCTGGGATTCGTGTGCGATGAACAAATCGAGGCAACAGATCGAGATCACATGCGGTCGCCGTCTTCTCAAGGGGACCTCGCGCGATTGGGTTGATGAGATCGACCTTATGGAAAATTGGGACATGCGATGGCCCGGGATCGGTTTGATTTGATCAATCCGGTTGAAATTTCCATAGCGGGACCGCCGTGATAATCTGCATAGGCCTGTTAATTAAAACTGACTCACATCGCGAGCGTTAGAATTCGATTCTGCGCCTAACTTGTTTTTCAGGGAATGATGTGAGTTGTATGGACCCTTTGTGTTGATTGCTTGTAATTTTCTTGACCTGCGTGTCATGGTTAATTGCAGCCGAAGGCTGTCCTGTTGTTGTATAACGGCCTGCGTGCCGGCATGTGATGCCTTGAATCCTCATGTACATTTGATTACTAGCTGTTAGGAGTAATAGCTTGTAATTGGTCATGGAGGCTTCAACCCTGGTGGCTTGGTGGACAGGAAAGAGCGTGGTGATGGAGATCACTGCGTACTTGGGCCATACTAACTCACAGCTTGATAGCGTATCTTCTGTGATTGTTTTCCTGCTCTGCTGTTCTATCTCATTATCATAATTGGTGGTCATGATAGACTTTGATAGGATGGTTTCCCTCGAAAAATTAAGTAACTACCCTTCCAATAGCGGCACCTACAATACCCTGTACGTTAGCGGATTGTTTCCACCCTGCTTTGCGAGGGAGGGCGCCGTTTTCTTCCTTGGTCGTAGGGTGGAATGTGATTCCACATGCAATGCGTTGGTTTGCTTATCGGGGCTAGCACAAAAGGGTTTTGGGCCCCGGGGTATCTATGTTGGAGCCGGGGCATCGAATGCCGTCCAACAAACAAGAGTCACATATGATGTGATTGGCAAGGGGTTGCCTACCTATGTCTAGGTTCTTTGGTAACTCTAGAACTTTTGACTATGGGTCTTGTCCTTCTAAAATGCACCAGAGGGAAAGTGATTTTAGTGGGAGCATCTTTTATTAAATTGTTTAATGGAAGATTAACATGAACATAGTGCTAAAACTTTGCTTATTTATTCTGTTGTGTAGATGGCACGCAATGTCAATGCAAACCCTGGTTTTAATTTGCGTTCGGTCCTTGAGAGGGAAAAACTCGATGGGACAAATTTTATGGATTGGTATCGAAACTTGAGAATCGTTCTCAAGCAAGAGAAAAAGGAATATGTGCTAGAGGAGCCATATCCTGCTGAACTAGCTGATAATGCACCAGCTGCTGACAGGCGTGCTTATGAGAAGCACACTAACGATGCTCTTGATGTTAGTTGTCTCATGCTAGCCACTATGAACTCTGATCTGCAAAAGCAGTATGAGCATGCTGATGCACATACTATGATCGAGGGTCTTAAGGGCATGTTTGAGAACCAAGCTAGGGCTGAACGATATACGATATCCAAAGCCCTGTTTGCGTGCAAACTAGCTGAAGGAGCTGCTGTTAGTCCTCATGTGATCAAGATGATTGGTTACATTGAGAGCCTGGAGAAACTTGGTTTTCCCTTAAAAGCCGAGCTGGCCACGGATGTGATTCTCCAGTCGCTCCCTGCGAGCTTTGAGCCATTCATTTTGAACTTTCATATGAATAGCCTGGAGAAGACCCTGACCGAGCTGCATGGGATGCTGAAGCAGGCTGAGCAAAGCATTAAGAAAGGCCCTAGTCATGTGATGATGGTTCAAAAGGATAAGAAAAGGAAACGCAAGGGCAAAGGGAACGGTGAGGATGTGATCCAAGATCCGAAACCTAAGCCAGCTGTGAAGCCCAAGAAGGGTGGCCCTGGGAATTCTGACGAGTGTCACTACTGCCATAAGAAAGGTCATTGGCGTAGGAACTGCAGAAAGTACCAGGAAGACAAGAAGAATGGAACTGTTTCATCTTCAGGTATTAATGTTATTGAAATTAATCTTGCTACTTGTCCTAATGAATCGTGGGTATTTGATACCGGGTCAATGATTCATACTTGCAAATCGTTGCAGGGGCTTAGTAGGACTCGAAGCTGTGCAAATGGTGAGGTGAATATTCGTGTCGGCAATGGAGCAAAGGTTGCTGCGTTGGCTGTCGGCGTCTATTCCTTATCATTACCGTCTGGTTTAGTCATGGAACTTAATAATTGTTATTATATTCCTGCCTTGAGCAAGAACCTTATCTCTTCTTCATGTTTGGAAGAAGATGGTTATGACTTTGTAATAAAGAACAAGCGTTGTTCTATTTATTTCAATGGTTTGCTCTATGGTAACTTCTCATTGATGAATGGGTTGTATGTGCTGGATCTTGATGATGCAAATGTTTATAACGTTAATACTAAAAGACTCAAAACAAATGATTTGAATTCCACTTATCTATGGCACTGTCGCTTAGGCCATATAGGTAAGAAACGCATGGAGAAGCTCCATAAAGATGGTCTTCTTGGTTCAATTGATTTTGAATCTTTTGACACATGCGAATCTTGTCTACTTGGCAAGATGACAAAGACACCCTTTACTGGTCACAGTGAGAGGGTGAGTGACTTGTTGGCCCTCATACATACGGATGTATGTGGACCGATGAGTGCTGAGGCCAGAGGTGGTTTCCGGTATTTCATTACTTTTACCGATGATTTTAGTAGATATGGCTATATCTATCTAATGAGGCATAAGTCTGAATCTTTTGAAAAGTTCAAAGAGTTTCAGAATGAGGTACAAAATCATTTGGGCAAGACAATCAAATTTCTACGATCTGATCGTGGAGGTGAATATTTGAGCCAAGAGTTTGGCGATCATCTAAAGAGTTGTGGAATTGTTCCGCAATTGACTCCACCCGGGACGCCTGAATGGAACGGTGTATCGGAACGGAGGAACCGAACCTTGTTGGACATGGTGCGGTCTATGATGAGTCGGACTGATCTTCCTTTGTCATTTTGGGGACTCGCTCTAGAAACAGCTGCGTTCACTTTGAATAGGGTTCCATCAAAATCCGTGGAGAAGACGCCATATGAGATATGGTCGGGGCGGCGTCCCGTGTTGTCTTTTCTAAAGATTTGGGGCTGCGAAGCTTATGTAAAACGTATGACGTCTGATAAGCTTCACGCCAAATCGGATAAATGCTTCTTTGTGGGGTATCCAAGGGATACGTCCGGTGGTTATTATTTTTATAATCCGGGAAAGGGCAAAGTGTTTGTCGCAAAAGATGGTATCTTTCTAGAAAAACAGTTTTCCGAAAGAGCCAGTGGGAGCAGGGTGCAACTTGAAGAAATTCGGGAAACACCTGAAAATGTTTCAGCTCCTGCTGACCCTCAACCCGACGAGCAAGTTGTTGCTGAGCCGGAGGATGAGGTGCCAGCCCCACGTAGATCCGAGAGGGCAAGTCGTGCTCCCGAGAGGTTTATGTTCCTCGCATCGGAGCAGCGCGACGTGTTATTGTTGGACAATGATGAGCCTAAGGATTATGCGGAAGCAATGGTGGGATCGGACTCTGAAAGATGGCTAGAGGCCATGAGATCCGAAATAAAGTCCATGTATGATAATCAAGTTTGGAACTTGATTGATCTGCCTGATGGTGTAAAAACTATCGAGTGCAAATGGGTCTTTAAGAAAAAGATAGACGCCGATGGAAATGTTCACATCTTTAAGGCGCGCTTGGTAGCAAAAGGGTATAAGCAGATTCATGGTGTTGACTATGATGAAACTTATTCGCCTGTTGCCATGGTGAAGTCTATCAGGATCATGTTAGCAATTGCCGCGTATCATGATTATGAAATTCGGCAAATGGATGTCAAAACGGCTTTCCTAAATGGAAACCTAAGCGAGGACGTGTACATGGTACAGCCCGAAGGTTTTGTCGATCCTTTAAATGCTAGCAAGGTATGCAAGCTTCGGAAGTCTATTTATGGGCTGAAGCAAGCATCTCGGAGTTGGAACCTTCGTTTTGATGAAGTGGTCAAAGAGTTTGGCTTCATCAAAAATGAAGAAGAGCCGTGTATTTACAAGAAGGCTAGTGGGAGCGCACTTGTGTTTCTGGTCCTGTATGTAGATGACATACTGTTGATCGGGAATGATATTCCAATGTTAGACGCTGTTCAATCTTATTTGAGAAAGAGTTTCTCAATGAAAGATTTGGGAGATGCGGCCTACATTTTGGGGATAAAGATCTATAGAGATAGATCGAGAAGGCTAATTGGATTAAGCCAAAGTACTTACATTGACAAAGTCCTAAATCGGTTTGCTATGCAGAACTCGAAGAAAGGATTCTTGCCAATGTCTCATGGTGTAAGTCTCAGCAAGACTCAGTGTGCCTCGACGCCTGATGAGCTAAAGAGAATGAATGCGATTCCATATGCCTCTGCTATTGGATCCATCATGTACGCCATGCTGTGTACGCGCCCTGATGTTTCATACGCTCTAAGTGTTACGAGCAGATACCAATCGAATCCCGGTGAATGTCACTGGATAGCTGTAAAGAACATCCTCAAGTACTTGCGAAGAACTGGGGAGATGTTTCTGGTTTTTGGAGGAGAGGAGGAGCTCGTCGTAAAGGGTTACGTCGATGCTAGCTTCCAAACCGACAAGGATGATTCGCGTTCGCAATCCGGGTTTGTATTCTGTCTCAATGGTGGGGCAGTGAGCTGGAAAAGTTCTAAGCAAGAGACAGTAGCTGATTCCACGACGGAGGCCGAGTACATTGCAGCTTCAGAAGCAGCAAAGGAGGCGGTTTGGATCAGAAAGTTTGTTTCTGAGTTGGGAGTTGTCGCTAGTGCTTCCTGTCCAGTGGACCTCTATTGTGACAATAGTGGTGCCATTGCACAAGCTAAGGAGCCTAGGTCTCACCAAAAGTCCAAGCACATACTCAGGCGGTACCACCTGATCAGAGAGATCATTGAGAGAGGTGACGTGAAGATTTGCAAAGTGCACACGGATCTAAACGTGGCTGATCCGCTGACAAAGCCCCTTCCACAACCCAAGCATGAGGCGCACACAAGAGCCATGGGTATTCGATACCTGCATGATTAACTCTAGTGCAAGTGGGAGATTGAAGGGAATATGCCCTAGATCAATCATGAGATGATTGTGTAATACGTCTTTGTTCATGTACTTTTCGATAACTAGCTTATCAGGTTCCATGAATAATGGTCATAACTTTGTTCATCAAGTACGACTTGGTTGTGAGACACATTGTTTGTATGACATTATTCTAAACTGATCCCTGATCCAGAATCATTACGAGGAGCAGTAATGATTGATCGGCACATGTATTGATTGATGGTACTGTTTCACATACCATAGATATTGTGGATATCGAATCAATAATGTGGACACGTGTTAGAGAACACGGATGGTTGGATTGACCTACTCCGAGACACTGCTGAGATTGTTATCTTAATAGTGCCATCAGATTGTTGTCTCGAGTGGTACACCTATATGGTCCTTAGACCTGAGATCATCATAGAGTCCCAGCATGCGTAGTTGTATACTTTGGGGTTATCAAACGCTACTCCGTAACTGGGTAGTTATAAAGGTAACTTACGGGTATGCCGCGAAACATGGCGTAGGGGTGTGATAGATCAAGATGGAATTTGCCCCTCCTCGATAACGGGAGAGATACCTCTGGGCCCCTCGGTGTGGATGGATAAGGAAAGTGCGCGGCCGTGCCAAGGTGACTAATTGTTAGTCACATCTTATATCCATTACACGGAACGAGTGAATGGGTCGAGCTATCACAAGGGTGGCACGCATCTTGCCTTGAGCTTGACTGGTGTCGTGTGGCAAAGGGATCGGTATGTACGTGTGTATCAAGGTTTAGCCGATGAGATCATTCTGTGCATTCGGGGGTCAATATGTGTTGCTAGATACCGCTATTGATCTGTGGACTGGAAACGGGTTTCCGGGTCCGCGGCCGACTTGCACATGAACCTAACGGGTCACACACTTAACGGGTTGGAACATGCTTAACGGATTCACTTCTGTTAATGGGTTTCGGCGCGTGGATATGGATCCACGTAGGAGATAGAGTCCTAACGGGTCTTCTAGTGTAGAAGCCCGTTATCACGTCTATATAAGTTGGAGGCCAGGGGCGGCGAGGATTATGAGTTAGATGTATTCCACCAAAACCCTAGCCGCCGCGCCCCTCCCGCTCCTGAGGAAACCCTAGCCGCGCGACGTGGTGCTAGCACGCCGGCGCGCGACGTTCCACTCCTGGACGTGTGGATACCTTAGAGGCACTGCCGCTTTCGCGGACGTGCTTGCTGATCGGCGACCTCTCCCCGAACCGGGCGACCTCTCCTGGAACACGGGCGACCTCTCCTGGTACACGGGCGACCCCTCGGCGAGCACGGGCGACCCCTCGGCGAGCCGGGCGACCTCACCCCGAGCACGGGCGACCCCACGGCGAGCAGTCGGCGTACTGATCGGGGCGTGTTCGACTACTTCCTCTACGTGCGCGAGTCTTCTTCCGCTGCATCCGCGCGTCGAGGGTAACGATCCATGGTCCCCTACTTACATGTTGATTCTGGGTGTGCGCGAAAATTTTGATTTTCGGCTAGCGTAGCCTGCGCGTTACCCTTCATAAAGAGCAAGAAGAGTCCAGTGCATACATTAAGCAACTCGAAGAAGGAAACACCAAGCTTAAGATCATGCATAGGGAGCTAGATTTATCTCATAAAGTTTTGGTTGGCAAACATGAGGAGCTTGTTGATGCTCATTCAAAAAATCTCAAAGTTGCCAAACAAAATTAGGAGAATCATAAGAAACTAATTCATGACCACAAGGAGTTGGCAAGGAAATACCAAGAGCTTGAAATAGCCTATGAGCTCGTTGACCCAAGTATTGCAAACTCAACCACCGAAAATGTGGTTAAGGTCAATGTCTCTACTTCTTGTGAGGATCTACCCCTATCCCTTGTGGTACTAACACCTTGCCCAAGCTTGATGAAGATAGGGAGAAGGAGTTGGAGAAAGAAATTGAAAGCCTCCACTCAAGTGTGGTCAAACTATCAAGAGGAGAGCACAAACATCAAGAAATGCTCTACAACCATACAAGGTGCTTTGGCACAAATGGGCTTGGTTCTTTTCCGGAACCACCAAAGGTAGCCATAGGTCTACCAAACGAGCTCAAAGAGTGCTTCATCAAGGAGAATGGCTCCTATTGTCAACATTGTATGGTTGTTGGCCATCACACGAGCGAGTGCCCCATTCCTACTCTCCCTCTCCCTACTTTGCCTAAGAATTATAAATCTATGTTTGAGAATAACCATTTCTTGTTGAGCAAAGTGAAGGGCAAGGTGAAGGCCAAGTTTATCAGGGTGGACATCAAGGAGAAGAAGGGCAAGCTACCAAAGCAACTTTGGGTTCCAAAAGCACTAGTCACACGTGTGCAAGGCCCAAAGCTTGATTAGGTTCCCAAAACTCAACAATGACTTTTTCATGTGTAGGTAACTACAAAGCCGGTGGGAAGCATTGGGTGCTAGATAGTGGGTGTACACAACACATGACCGGCAATGATAGTATGTTCACCACACTTGAAGAACCGGGCGAAATTGACCACGTCACCTTTGGTGATAACAAACAAGCAAAGGTCATTGGGTTGGGTAAAATTGCAATCTTCTAATGATTTATCTATCTCTAACGTGTTGTTTGTGGAGTCACTTAGTTTTAACCTTCTTTCTGTTGCTCAATTATGTGATCTTGGACTAACGTGTACCTTTGACAAGAATGACATTGTAGTCCAAAGCGAAAGTGACAAATCCATGGCATTCAAAAGTTTCCAACACGACCACCTATACTTGGTAGACTTCTCATGCAAGGAGGCAAACTTGAATACGTGCCTAATCTCCAAGAGTTCCATTGGGTGGCTATGGCACCGTCGCATAGCTCACATTGGAATGAGCCAACTCAAGAAGGTGTTCAAGAGGGGATTGGTGACCGGCTTAGAAGATGTAGTGTTCGAGAAGGACAAGCTTTGTAGTGCATGTCAAATTAGGAAGCAAGTGGCATCACACCATCCCATGAAGACCTCCGTCTCCACCTCCAAGCCTCTTCAACTCCTCCACATGGATCTCTTCGGTCCAACTACTTACAAAAGTCTTGGTGGTAACCTTTACTGCCTAGTCATTGTCGATGATTTTACGCGGTATACTTGGACTTTGTTTCGAAGTGACAAAGGGGAGACTCCGAAGACATTCAAGACCTTCGCAAGAAGAGCACAACGTGAATTCGGCCTCAACATCATCAAGGTGCGAAGTGACAACGGCTCTGAGTTCCGCAACTACAACATAGAAGAATAGTGTGATGGTGAAGGCATCAAGCATGAATTCTTCGCCACCTACACACCTCAACAAAACAGAGTTGTTGAGAGAAAGAACAAGACCCTCATCACCCTTGCAAGAGCCATGTTGGACGACTATGGTACACCGAAGGACTTTTGGGCGGAAGCCATCAACACCGCATGCCACGCCTCCAATCGAGTCTACCTTCATCGACTACTTGGCAAGACACCCTATGAGCTTCTCATTGGGAGGAAGCCCAACATCTCCTACTTTCGAGTCTTCGGATGTAAGTGTTTCATCGACAAGAAGAAAAGGCTCGGTAAGTTTGAAAAGAGGTGCAATGTTGGCTTCTTTGTTGGATATTCATCGAATTCCAAAGCGTATCGCGTATTCAACCAAACCTCCGAATTAATTGAAGAAACGTGCGATGTGGAATTTGATGAAACTAAGGGCTCCCAAGGGGAAGAGTTTGTCTATGATGATGTAGGACAAGGCACCAAGTGGGTCTTCCGTAATAAACAAGATGAGAACGGCATGGTGGCGAGGAACAAGGCAAGGCTTGTGGCAAAAGGATTCTCACAAATGGAAGGCTTGGACTTTGGCGAAACATTTGCACCGGTGGCAAGGCTTGAAGCCATTCGTATCCTTCTTGCTTACTCTTGACACCATAAGATCAAGCTATATCAAATGGATATGAAGAGTGCATTTCTCAATGGCTATATTAATGAACTTGTGTATGTTGACCAACCTCCCGGGTTTGAGGACCCTAGGAAGCCTAATCATGTTTATAGGTTGATCAAAGCACTCTATGGGTTAAAGCAAGCATCAAGGGCGTGGTATGAAAGGCTTCGGGACTTCCTCCTAATGCAAGGATTCAAGATCGGGAGGGTGGACATGACCTTGTTCACCAAAGACGTCAACAGGGATCTTTTCATTTGTCAAATCTATGTTGACGATATTATCTTTAGTTGTACTAATGAGAAACTAAGCCATGAGTTTGCTACTATGATGTCCAGGGAGTTCGAGATGTCCATGATCGGTGAGCTCAAGTTCTTCCTTGGCTTTCAAATCATGCAACTTCAAGAGGGTACCTTCATCCACCAAGAGAAGTATTGCAAGGATCTCTTGAAGAAATTCGGGATGAACGAGTGCAAGCCGGCTTCAATGCCAATGCCTTCAAATGGACACCTCGAACAAGATGCTAATGTTAAAAGTGTCGATCAAGCCGAGTATCGGTCCATGATCGGTTCACTACTCTATCTCACTACCTCGAGGCCCGATATCATGTTTAGTGTGTGCTCGTGTGCTCACTTTCAAGCAGCACCTAAGGAGTCGCATCGCAAGGCGGTCCTTAGGATACTTCAGTATCTCAAGTGCAACCCAGGCATAGGCTTGTGGTACCCCGAGGGCGCTAAGTTAGAACTCTTGGGTTATTCGGACTCAGACTTTGCAGGGTGTTGTCTTGACCATAAGAGTACCTCCGGGGGTGTCACTTGCTTGGGCGGTCCCTGGTTTCTTGGTTCAGCAAGAAGTAGACCTCTGTGGCGTTGTCCACTACGGAAGCTGAGTATATAGGGGCCGGTGCTTGTTGCACTCAAATCCTATATATGAAGTGGTCGCTTTTGAACTTCGGTGTTGTTTGTGGTTCGGTTCCTCTTCTTTGTGACAATGAAAGTGCCGTAAAAATTGCTAAGAGCCCGGTTCAACACTCTCGCACTAAGCACATTGATATCCGTCATCATTTCCTAAGAGATCATGAGGCTAAGGGTGATATCACTCTAACCAATGTGAGATCCGAAGATCAGTTGGCGGATATCCTCACAAAACCATTAGATGAGAGTACTTTTGTTAGGTTGTGCAGTGAGCTTAACGTGCTAGACTTGTCTAGTATCATGTAAGTTGCCATGCCATATAATCTTGCATTGCATTCATACTTGCCATGGGAAAATGCTTGTCTAACTTTGGCAAGATAGTGATGAGCATGGGTTGAGCTTGGGACTGTGGTCTTTGGGGCACCCAAGGCTAGAGAAAGGCTCATCATGAGTAAGCTTGCCGGAGGTTCAAACTTGACAAGTTAGATTCAAATTCTTGCAATGCATTGTTCTTGACATATAGTTGTGCACTCATATCTAATTGTGTCTTGCATGGTAGCTTGTGTGTGGCATTGCATGCGGTAGGTCACAAAGGAGCCACCAAAATAAGAAAGAAATTTGCTCTTCATGCAAATCCTTCAACTCATAAAAGTGAGCAAAGCAATGCAATTTGGTGCTTAATGCTAAATGGAGCCGCAGTCCTATGGGTCTCGAGTTAACCATCTCTTGTACTCCTCGGATTGGCTCCTACATTTCCTTGGTTCTTATTGGATCTTATTGCTTTGCTTCTTGTTTGCGAAAACTCAAAATTAGCCGTGGGGCAAACTATTTTCGAGTGGTTGAGGGGTGAGAATAGCTAACTTGTTCAAAACTTATGTTTATTTGCATCTTATAAGTTTGTGGAACAAGTGATGCAACT
The DNA here is from genome assembly GCA_005191435.1 of Raddia distichophylla. Taxonomy (NCBI): domain Eukaryota; kingdom Viridiplantae; phylum Streptophyta; class Magnoliopsida; order Poales; family Poaceae; genus Raddia; species Raddia distichophylla. The sequence continues at coordinate 48,736 of SPJY01002349.1, read as the reverse complement.
ATATATATAGAGTTTGAGAGCTGGGGAAATCTGTGTGCATCGGTCGAACCGACGAGGATAGTTATTATGGACATCAGTTCAACCGATGAGAAGAAGCTGGCAGCAGAAAGGAAAGGGAAAAGAGATGCACCGATGCATTGTTTTCAAAACCCCACCAGTCGATTCGGTGAGAACAAACTTGATATTTGAAGATGCACCGATGGAGAAGGCATCGGTCGATCCGGTGCAAGAAAACCTTTAGAGTTCAAAAATTGCACTCCCTGGTAACTTCGACCGATGGAACTCAAACACCCTACCCATCGGTCGAACCGATGGTCAAGAAATCGGTCCCACCTGATAGGCTCAGGGTAAAAGAAAGAGAAGAGGAGGTTACTTCCTATTCACCTTTTCACCAATGCCTTTTTCTCACCACCCGCGCCGCCTCCTCGCCATCGCCTCACCTCCGCCTCACCGCCGCTCTCGTCCGCACCACCACCTCTCCGCCGCTGCACCGCCGTCGACCTCCACCGCTAGCCGTAGAGCGCCGCCGCCACTTCTCCTCCGCGCCGCCTCTCCGCTCCACTTCTCCACCCGCGCCGCCTCTCCGCTCCAGCCGCGCCGTCGTCGCCTCCTGCTAGCGCCACCGCCAGCCTCGAAGAAGAAGGACTCACCTTCATCATCTCGAGCTCCGGCCGGTGATCTTCTGCGGGCAAGGTGATTTTGGTCACATCTCTCCCACCATACCAAAACCCTAGGCTAAATTCCTCTCAGATTCAATAAACCTAGGGTAAAATTCCTTCAAACTCATGCAAATCCAAGGTGGATGGTGATAGGGGGAGCTAGATTGAGCTTGATTGAACTCACATGATGCAATGTGGCTTGATAGTTGAAGAAAAGTTATGAAATTTGATTAATGTTTGAGGAAATTGAAGCGAGTTCGAAAAGTTCTTGCCACGATTGCTATGCTAGGTTAAAATTGAGTTAAGATTCATGTCAATAAGCTTATGGACAAAAAGAATTGACTTAGATTGTGAGATGGTCAAGCAATTTGGGTTAAATTCTTAAGATTGTGAATATTGGCATGACTAGCATTTGTGATCAGAAACCTCTCATGCTTTGCTTAGGACTCATCTTTTAGTTATTATCCCGTACTCCCTTTCTAATCTTCATATCTATCTATACTTGTGGTTTGTGTTTGACAGATGGGCAGAGATAAGAAAGATAAGGGCAAGGCGATTGAGGAGCCAAAAAGGCCAAAGACCGGGGCAGAAAAGGATGCAGAGAAAGCAGAGATGGCAGCCAAGGCAGCAGAGGATGCAGCTAGGGGTAGGCTGAGGCCATTCAGGATCAGAGAGCCCCAGCAGGCTTTAGAGCAGCCACAGGCAGGACAGGGTGAGGAGCCTCAGCTGAGGCGGTCTGTCAGGGTCAACAGGCCCAAGGACCGTGGTGGTCACACTTCAGGGCCAAAGACCAGAGGAGGGCACACTTCTCCAGCTCCTCGGCCAACAAAGAAGCAAAAGAAGGAGCAAGCCGCCAGTGCTAGAGAGGACCGAGAGGCCAGGAGAGCCATCGAGGTCATGGACACCAGGATGAGATGTGCAGAGGGAGTAGTCCTCAAAGACTACACTGAGATAGATGCTAGCAGGATCAAGAAACTCAGATTTGACATTGAGTTCTAGGTGTGGCATCCACCAGTCAGAGATTCACAGATTGACCCCCGCTTCTGGACTCTCTGTCAGGCTAGTTTCTATGAGAGCTACAGGCGGAGGGGTCATTAGATCTTTCCTCACCGTGTGATTTATTGGGATCTCATGGGAGCTGCAGTCGGAGTTGACATCAGGCCACACTTTGTTGCATATCAGGGCCTGGCTGAGCTCATTGGCATAGGTCAAAACAGATACATTGAGGATTGGGTGCATGTGCTCTACAGCACCTTGTTCATTGACATAGGCAGAGGTGCCATCCACTTCATGCTTGGAGGCTGCCCCCTACTTGATGACTCGAGAGAGACTGGCTAGGATCTGGGGATTACCTGAGACAGAGGGCTCCTTGCACTCTGCAGTCTATGGCGATGCAGATCCACCTCACAGATGCTTGATGGGCGGAGTTGCACCTACCCACAATGAGATCAAGGTGTTCTTTGGTCCCAAGTTCACAGAGAACCATCCCAAAGTTCCATCCCTTCTGACAGATGAGGCTAGAGCTGTACATGGTGTTCTGAGACAGACGCTGCTTCCTAGGACAGGATATCCAGAGGGGTTCACAGGCTTGCAGCAGAGGCTACTTCTCACCATCATGACTCACCAGCTTTTCGATATCATAGATTTCATCAGTTGTGAGATGGAGAAGATGATCACTGATGGGATGGGCTTGGTATGATAGTTTCCCTACGCCCACTGGCTCGGTATGCTTTTCTATGCGATCTGCCAACTTGACTCAGGATACCCTGAACTTTACGACGACTGCCACGTGTCCCGGTTTGCTGTTTACCGGCCTACACCTCTTGGTGACCCTCGCCGGGGAAGCAAAAAGGTAAAGGATGCACTTGACCAGCTTACTCCTGAGGTCAGAGCCCGAGTTGAGGAGGAGAATGAGGCCCTAGAGGTAGTTGAGAGGGCATACACATAGGTCTTTGAGATGTCCTCTACAGATTCAGATGATGCGGATTTTGTACCATCCCCTCCCAGAGCTGACACAGAGACAGAGGCAGTGGTAGATTCTCCTAGTCACACTGATGCTCTTAGCCCTCCACGACCTTCAGTGACAGAGTCATAGGTGACTGAGCCCACAGAGCTCAAGTCACTCCTTCAGATGATGCTAGAGCAGCAGAGGCATGATAGACTCGATAGAGAGCGTGAGCGCCGGGAGGACCAGCAGAGATAGAGGGTTGAGACAGAAGAGCGTGAGTGTCGCTTCCAGCTCCAGCTTGAGCAAATGAGGATGGCACAGGAGCAGACAGCCAGAGAGCTTTCACGTGAGCATCAGGAGAGCTTAGATTGTCTAGCTGCCATGATTGACAGAGTTACTCAGAGAGCAGATGCTCAGCATGATTACGTTCAGCAGGGCTTGGGCCTTTTGTTTGGTATGGTTGGCACACTCTTCCAGCATACAGGCCTAGATCCATCTTAGCTCACCGGCTTTCAGGGCCCAGCACAGATAGCTCCTTCCCAGTCACAGGGTCCAGCTCAGATTCAGAGTCAGATGCAGCCTCATACTTCAGTGCTCACTCCAGCTCCACAGCCAGGTAGTAGCTTACTCACTCCATCGAGCATTTCTCTTACTGCTTTGCTTGGTCAGTCCTTCAGGCCCATCTACTCTCCACTCCCTACTACTACATTGTTTCAAGACTAGACATCGACAGTTGACTTTGGGCCACGCTCAGATCAGATACCACCACTACCAGCTCAGAGCACTCTCACTTCGAGTTCAGCTGAGCCACCAGAGCCGCAGCTAGAGTTGCAGCCAGAGACTTTGAGCACTCAGGGCACCGAGCCAATTCCGGGTAGTGTGAGCACCATAGCTTCAACTACATACCCCACTGATCCGGCACCTCCAAAGCCTCACTTGACTCCAGTGGATGAGCAAGTTACTACACCTTCAGAGGAGGACGTCGATAGGTTCATAGTGATGCCGAGCCAGCCTTCCACTTCACCTCGCGACGGCGACACAGCTTGACTCTGCCTTTTGGTGATGTGATGCCAAAGGGGGAGAGATTAGAGTCAGAGTCAGGGGGAGCCAGGACAGGAGAGCTTTTGGACTTGACGATAATCATGTAATATTCTTTTGGGATGCATGGATGTTGAGATCGACACTTGTGATACTCTTGGGTTTGGGCATGGTTTGGTAGATGGATAGGTTCTCTCTTGATGGTTATGGGCTATGAGGTCTTGATTGCCTATCCTTATGGTTGTTTGTGCATGATCACCGTCATTTGCTTCTTGTGATTGTGATTCATTTTGAGGTGATCATGGATATTGTTCGGACCTTCGTGTCCAGTGTGCTTAATTTCTGCATTTACATTATGTCCTTTACGCTTTAACTTGTGTTGTCATCAAACCACCAAAAGGGGGAGATTGTAAGCACCAAGGCCCCTAAGGTGAGTTTCGACGATTAGATGACAACTGTTAATCTTTTACTAATGAGCATTGTGAGTTTGTAGAGACTAATCTCTTAGGTAGCTCAAGGATATGAAATGAGACCCCTAACTTCAAATCATCAAAAGGCGGATTCAATTCTCACTTTGCAAGCAAAGAAGGACTAAAAGGCTAAGGATTACTTAGAGCTAAGTGCTATGAGGTGGAAGGGCACTTAGATAGGCTAGAAACTTCTTTTGCTAGTTTGTAGAGTCCGCACTATAAAGGAGGATTCAAGAGAGTAATATCTTGACCAATTCAAAATGTAAAACATTGAGTTTGGATGCACACATCTCTCGAAATCAAGAGCCCCAGACTCAAGACAAAGAAGAAGGTCGAAGATCAAGACATAGAGTGGATCATGATAAAAAACAGTGCAAATTTACTTGCATCGGTCGAACCGATGAAGCAAGACATCGGTGCAACTCAGACAGTGCATATGGAAGCTGAGAAAAGGAAAATACATGCACCGGATCGACCGGTGAACTCTCAGGTTCAATGCATCGGTTGATCTAGATGGACAGGACATGACCAGAGCAAAAACACACGCACCGGTTCAGCCGATGGTTACACCAGTGCATACCATCGGTCAATGTCCACAGGGAGTGTTCAAAAGAGCAACGGGGAGCAATTGCATGCACCGGTTCAACCGATGCAATCACTGGTGCAACATCGGTGGATCTAACGGCTAGTTTTGGATTCAATGGTTAGAGGCACCGGATCAACCGATGAAAAGAAAAAGGGGGCCATCGGTTCAACCGATTTCTAGTAAGGTGTTGACCTACGGCTCTATTTGATCCCTTGCCTCTATAAGCCTCCTCCCTTGCTCCAATTAAGGTCTCTTGGCGCCAGCAACAACTCATACACTTCCTACCACAGCTAAGAGCATTGTGCTTCAACACCCACTCACTCATTTTGAAAATTCAAGCATCAAGAAGAAGAGCAAGAAGACTTGATCAAGAGAGAGCTTGTGTGCATCCTTCTTAGTGTTAGGACTCTAGGTCAAGTGAAGCTTCTTGGTCTATTACTCTTGGTGGTTGGCAACACCTAGGCGGACTTGGTGACCGAGGTGGTTCTTCGAAGCTTGCCAAGGTTTTATGGAAGCTCGAAGGATGGCTATGTGCAGGGTTTGAGCTCCGCCTTGTCGGGACGGCGAATGGAGACTCACTAGAGAGCTCCCATTGCTTAGTGCATGGGAGGTGGCATAACGCTTAGTGCAGCCACAACATGGACTAGGGGTGGGTGCCAAACCTCCGATACCACAGAAAAAAAATCCGGTTGTCTCATGTCCCTCTTTTACTTCTTGCACTTACTTTCCTTGCAATTAAATCGTGTGTGGTGCTTGAAGTGATCGTGCCTAGTCTTTGTTCTTAGCATTCCATCCATTGCTTAGAAGTAATCTTGTTCTCTTGTTGAATTTTAGTGTAGGATGGATTGAATTGGGCTATTAAGTAGAAATCGAATTAGGTTAAGGACTTTTCATAGAAATTTTTAATAGTCCAATTCACCCCCCTCTTGGGCATCGATCCTTACATAGGGCCGTCATCCTCGGTGAGGTATGCACCGAACCATCCGCCGCTGGACGCCTTGATGGGAGGGTTGAACATCATCGACGACCGTACTGTTGACATCCATAGGGATGTTGAGCAAATCAACCAACGCACCACGATGATGCAGGAGCAAATGGCCCAGGACCATGAACTCCTCCAGCAGACCCAGGATGCAGTGTTTACCACCCGACGCGAGGCATGAGGCTACTATGCACATCAAGGATACAGCTACCAGTACCCACAAGCCAAGCTTGGGGGAGAGGACACTCTCCACGTCGACCCGTCGTAAGTACCCCGTCGTCGCATCTCTCTTCTTCCTCTCTCTTTCTAAGTGCCAGTCGTGCTAGTCTCACCTGTCAGTCAGTCCCGTTCAGTTGCCAGCTTGAGTTTGTTTCTATTTCTTTAGTATCTTTTGCATTTAGCTTAATCTTGCATGATAAAAAGAAAATACCAAAAATATTTCTCTGCTTAGAATAAAGTGAACTCCCAAAATAAGTCTAGTGCAACAAATACCTTCTTTGTGGAAATGATTGGCTGCTCTGTGAAAATGTGTAATAACCTGCTCATAATCAGTACATTGAATAACTTTGAGTTAGTGCTTCAATTTTGCCAAGTTTTTCACATTTGGATGCCATTATCTGCTAAGCCTAAGTTGTTTTGGGACATGATATGATTTGAAGGAATTCATTCATATTCTTAGTAAGGATGATGCCTCATTATTTTTATTTTCAAAACCAAAAATATAAGTTCCCCTTGGTGCAAAATACCTACCAGAGTCAAGATAATGTGCAAAATGCTGAAACCTCTACAAATATGCTGCTCTAGTTTATGGTGAGTTTAGTCAAATTGTGAGATACTTTGTGAAGAAATGTCAGCTATCTTTCGATCATTGCAATTACGCACACACACTCATTCACCACCAGCCAAAAATAAATGCAAGATGTCACGTCTGACTTCTGCATTCAAAAAAAATTCATACCACTCACATACACTCCATCATCCACTATATGGTTCTCAAATAAATCCCACATTCAAGATCTCTCCAAAGTTCTAGAGTCAAGTCATGGAGCAAGAGCCTGCTTTCTCTTTTAAAAAAAAGTATGTCCAAAGGACATGGCAAAAATAAAGGCAAGGCTCCATGACAACTAAAAAATAAAGGAGGGCAAAAAAGGGACTCAAAATGAGACCATTCCAAATCTTGTGCAATCAAGTGCAAGAATTCACACTCATTCCACTCCACACACATTGCACTTCAATGATCGAAATTCAGCTTGGCAAAGTATTTGCATCGATCTACCCTTTGACTTTACAAAATACATGAGCTGAGTATGCAACGCCTCTCACTACCTAAAGCTCCACAAAGGCCTTAGTGTAGGAAAAGAAGGCTAAATTGGCCATGGTAAGGAACCAAACACTTTGAGTGACCGAGAGTCACCAATTGGGAACTTGAGCTTTATTTGCAAAACTTTGAAAACATCTAAGGCAAAGTCTTGAAAAGTATGATTTGAACACTTCAGACAACTGTTCTATCTTCCAACCGCCAAAGGTGAAAGTAAGGTAACAGATGCACCACAGTTTGGAACAAAGCATTTCGATTACCGCTGCTTAAAGTAACCTTAATGTGCTTGGTTATATGTTGGAGATTGCTCTATGGTCACATTGCAGCAACCCCTGATCTACTCTTACCTAAGTCCTAGCTTTGCTCAAGGACGAGCAAAAAGTCTAAGCTTGTGGGTGTGTTGACGGCCGTTAACTCATGATTTCGACCGTCAATATTCACCAAAAAGGAGGAAAGTTGAAGCATAATGACACAAATAAACTAAACTTTTGCCACTAACTTGGTTCCACAAGTTGTGTTGCATATATTTCTTGCAGGAGTACATAAACACGCAAAACAGGCAAAATCAGATGAATTTGGGCAAATTTGGCAAACTCCAGAAAGCCGAGGCCGACCGGCCACATTCTCAGGCCGGCCGGTCTGGCCTTGGGCCGCCCGGCCTCCCCCTCGGCCGCCCGGCCTCCCACTTTGGAGGAATGGTGCCCCATTGGCGCCATCTTGACACGTTCACTCCCCTCCATGCAAAGAAGCACAAGTTTGGTGCACATGCAACCGTTGGATCAACCGGGGAAAGGAACCAAGGGCCAAATGGCCTCCCACTTGTCCACTCACTCGGATTGGTGACTTCACCGATCCATGCACTCCACCATTCAACCATTTGGAGTGTGACAAGTGGCATGGCAGTTGAACAGACAAGGTCGGTGAGAATCCGAGGCCGCCCGGCCTCGTTTCCCACGTGATTAACTGTCAACCGCCATCCAGGAGCAATCTACACCGAAGATGGGGAATGGTGGTGCATCGGAGGGCTGAGCGGCCTCAACTCCAGGCCGCCCGGCCTCCCACTTTGTCCGCCACCGACCTCCTTCGGCACTGACCTTCCAAGGCTATAAATAGACCCCTCCACACCGTGGAATGGAGGAGAGAAGCGAAGGAAGACAGCCTTACCTTAGAGATCTCTTCTCTTTACCTTAGTAGCTTAGTTTAGTGTGTCCTGGGAGTTAGAGTCGAGTCCGAGCTTTGCCTCGGGGGTTTTCGGAGTCTTCTTTAGAGTTCTTAGTAAAGCTCTTGTATCCTTTATCTTATTTGTAAGACTTGAGCATTATATTGAGTTATCTTTATCTTGCTTTCTTTACTTAGTGTCTTTTGACTAGTGTAGCCTTTATTTTCCTTTTTGTGCACTAGTTGGGACTAAGTAGCTGTGTTTGGCTCAGTACCTTTTGGCTCTGGAAAGCCTTGTGGGTGACTACATCCACCACGTCTAATCTCTTTAGGTTAGGCCTGGCTAGCTACCCCTCTTGACGTCAAAGGAAGCTCTAGTCCTCAAGCTTCGCTTGAGCACTAGTGTAGTCGTGCCGCCCTTACTCCACAGTTTAGGTGGTAGGCCCTCCTGGTGACAGTGGGAGATCACCCTGTGTACTCCACCTGTCGATAGTAAGGTGTCGTAGGTGGGCTGAGCAGAACTCCAAGAGCGTGGCAACTTCTTACCCCCTACCACTGCGGGGCTCTTGTATGCACTCGAAGCAAGATCCTATCCTGAATCCACACTTAGCTCTTAGTAAAGTGACATTAGTATAGTCAAAACCTTAGTCTCATCTCGTTGTCCTCCCAGGCAAACTAGTTACAGAAACCTTTGGTATAGGTTCCTTCTCTATCCATACACTTATTTATCTTGCAACTTACCCCTGTTATACTTTAGCTGGTTATATTTATCAAGTTAGTAGTTCATTCAACTTTACTCTATCTAGTTTATCTTTACCAATCACCTCCCTAAGGATAAATATGATACCCTGGAATACTCCAAGGTGAAGTGCTACAGCGGTGATTCCGTGCGCTTGCGGATTTATATCTAACATGCTAAGGAATGCCAACAAACATTTCTGGAGCCGTTGCCGGGGAGGAAGTAATTGGCTAAAGAAAACTGATAGTTTAAATTTGAATTCTACTTCTTGATATATATACCGCTAGGTTTAGCAGGCTTACCTTTGCTCTATCTACTTTTTGTGGGGCAAACAGAGAACTGTATGCCCGGTTTCGACCTGCCGAAGAATTTCAACCACAATCCCGGGCTACTGGTCAGGAGAGTTCATCGCCGAACCACTCCGACCCAGCCGGAAGTCTTTACCATATCCGAGCCACCAATTGTATCACCAGCTTCAAGCAGCGTGGCTGAGAAGACCATCCATGAATTCTCTGCCCCGTCAAGCCGTAATGTCCCGACCGGACCTGAGGTGAACGTTGGCGACAACTTCGAGCTAAAGCCGGGAGTGATCAACATGGTGCAGGCAAGTCCGTTCTGCGGAAAGGCAACAGAGGATGCAAACAACCATCTGCAACAATTCATGGAGATTTGCAGCACCTTCACAGTGAAAGGAGCAACTCCCAACGCCGTCCGGCTCCACCTATTCCCATTCTCTCTACTCGGGAAGGCGAAGCAATGGTTCTACCTAAACCGCGGGCTCTTTAACAATTGGGAGGCATGTTCTAATTCCTTCCTAGCCAAGTACTTCCCGCTGGGGAAGACTAGTTCATTGCGGAACAAGATCTCGAGCTTTCAACAGCTCGCTGATGAGTCGGTACCTGAGGCATGGGAGTGACTACAAGAGTACATCGCCGCCTGCCCCCACCATGGAATGGAGAAATGGCTCATTATCCAGAATTTCTTCCATGGGCTACACCGCACGGCTCAAGCGCATCTGAATGCTGCTGCCGGAGGATCATTCTTCTCCCTGAGCATCACAGCCGCACAAACTCTTATTGAGAAGATGGTGCATAGCCAAGGCTGGACCGAAGAAAGATCCAACATCCGAACCCGAGGAGTTCATTAGATCGATGGCGTGGGCATGCTCGCAGCTAAGATGGATCTCCTAATGAAGAGATTGGAGGGAACTCCGTCTCAAGAAGTTGCACAAGTCCAAGCATTGGACTCTCGCATGACTTGTGAAGTCTGCTGGAACAAAGGACATTCTGGAAATGATTGTTCAGAGACACGGGTTGAAGACGTGAATTTCATCAACAACCAAGGTAACTTCAACAATGGGTACCGTCTCCAATCAGGATGGAATTCCAGACCGAATCTACCCTTCACCGGTCAAAGTAACTCTTCAAATTTACAGCAATTTCCTATGAGTAATGCTTTCGATCAAAGAGCTATGAATGATAGCATTAGCAAAAAGTTCTTTGCCACTGACAAAATCTTAGAAAATTTATCTGGGCAAATGGAATTTTTTAACAGTGCTATGAAAAATCAACTGAGCTTTAATAAAATGTTAGAAACGCAATTAGCTCAGTTAGCTGCACTTTGCCTAGTCCGACTGCGGGTAAACTTCCGGGTCAGCTGGAACAACTTGCAAAGGAGCATGTTAATGCGGTGACTACGCGGGCTGGAAAGTCCACGCAAGATCCGCCATATCCTAACCGTGCAGGCAAGCAACATGAAGAGGCCACAACCAGGAGAAAGAGGATGAGGTCGAGGAACCATCCTCGACAAAGGAAAAAGGTGAATCGAGCAGGCCTAAATCGGCCTCGCACGAATTCTACGACACTGGCATTCTACCTTTTCCTAGTTGTCAGAGAAAGGCGACCGTCGATGAGCAATTTGGTAAGTTTGTGGAGGTAATACGAAAATTATATGTCAATATCCCGTTGTTAGACGCGATGCAGGTGCCTACATATGCTAAGTACCTGAAGGACATCCTCAACAACAAGAAACTATTGCCTACGACGGAGGTAATTCATATGACAGAAGAGTGTAGCGTAGCTATACTTAACAAGCTTCCTGAGAAGAAGAAGGACCCAGGGTGTCCGACTATTTCATGCTCAATTGGAGCACAACATTTCGACCAGGCACTATGTGATCTTGGAGCAAGCGTCAGCGTGATACCAAAGGTAGTCTTTGATAAACTAACCCATGCTATGCTATCTCTTACCGCCATGTGTTTGCAGCTAGCAGACCAAACGGTCCGCTACCCGGCAGGAGTCGCTGAGGACTTCCCGGTGAAAATCTAGAATTTTTTAGTCCCGGTGGACTTCGTGGTGCTAGATCTTGACACCAAGACGCCGCTCATTCTTGGATGACCATTCTTGAGCACCGCCAAGGCGAACAACGATGTCGGGAGAGGGAGGATTCTCCTCAACATCAATGGCCAGGAGGAGACGTTCAACTTCAAGCCGAAGATTGAACAATGCAACTAGGTAAAAACCTTTCGTTGTCCTGCCCCCAGGTCCACTCCAAGGCCGAAAGTCAAAATATCCGCCGAAGAGCCATCACTCGATAGCCTCATTGCATTCTGGAAGAAATTCCATGTCAAAGAGGTTGAAATCAAGCAGAAAGAGACAGTCGAGCAATGGAAAAAGGAGAAGGCACAAAAGCGTGCCATAAAGACAAAGGCGAAATGCACGGGAAAGGGAGGCAAAGCTCCCGTACCGAAGGTCGCCGCCACAAAACCATCAACGCCAAAGGTGACACCACCTAAGCCAAAGAAGGTGTGGCACGCAAAGATAGCGACGCCGACGCAAGCATCTCCAGCGTCCGGCATCGGTCCAAGTAATTGAGGTATGGAAATGCCCTCGTTGTGAGGTAAACCGACGTTATCCCCACTGCATATTTCCTTTCCACTTTACATTTTCCATCCATGGCCTCCTTTCATTCAAAAATTTCATAAAACAAAATAAAGATGAACGAAATTCAAGAGAAACACAACAAAGCAAGCAAGCAAACAGGTAATGGAGGCAACAGGCAAAAGCCAGGGTCGACCGGACCTAGGTCCAGGCCGCCCGGCCCCTTCCTAGGCCGCCCGGCCTCCCTCCTCCGTTCAAGTCACCTCACCACCTACCAGAGGTAATAATGGAGCATGGGAAGGATGTTGGGAGCTGATCATGGCTGACAGGCCTGACTCCTAGGCCGCCCGACCTCATCCCTAGGCCGCCCGGCCTCCACATGTGGTGCCTGGCCACTTGCCAAGGCCCTTGGCCTATAAAAGGAGATGGAGATCACAAGGTTCAGTGCACCACTCGAACTCTCTCTTCTCCCTCTTGGTTTGGCTAAATAATCCTTGATTAAGAAGGCTAAACATTGCTTAGAAAGAAACTCTGCAAAAATTTTGAGAAAATTTTCTGAGCTACAAGAGAACGTTGCTTGAACGAGAATGTTTTGTGGAGGTTCGGAACCCCGCAAGAACGCTGACTTTAACAGCTGACAGCTAATCTTTTCTTTCTTTCTGTCTGTCTGCTATTGCACCTTCGGGTATTTGTGAGACTAATCCGCAGGCATGAAGGCACTACATGTTGCAATATTGGCATAATGAGCAAGATATAAATAACCAGATCAAGTACAGCTAACAAAAGATTCACATTTAAGCCATAAAAATAAGAGAGCATCATGAATTCAACAATAGTCAACAAGAATTCAGACAAACTCATGACCAGCAGTAAACTCAGATTTATGGCAATTAAATGGACAGAATAAAACCAGCTAAAGCTCAGGTTTTGAGTTAAGATGTTGCTCTCAGATTGTGCTAAAAGGGTTGCTAATCTAAATTAGCCATCCATCAAATAACAGGGCTTTAACATCACAGAATATAAACTGAATTAGGACAATTTCAAAGGTTGAATAGCACTGCCTTTAGAACTGAACAGAAACTAGCAACTCAAAGTACCAGAATATAAAAGGGTTCGGTCAGCAGTAAAACTGCTCTGTTTGCTGCTCACTGGACCAACAAACCTTAACCAAACTCTAAGACAAATGTTACTGCTACAGAATCAGATTAATTCAGCAGCATAATACTCACAAACAGCAGCAACAAATACAGATATCTGACAAAGAGTTACTGCAAAAACAGATCATAAAGCAGTGCTAGCAACAATCCACTTAAAGCCCTAGATCAGTTTATACCATTTATCTCAGAGCAAGCAATCGTCATCGAGCATTTGATTAAGCCCACAGAAAGGTGCAAATATCCTAATCAGAGATCGGCTCCTGCTCAACGAACAGGTCCCCAGAACCCTAATTGGACCACTGCACAGAGAGGAGATGAACACTTACGATGCGTTGGGATCGAACCAACAAGCAGAGGCAAAGCGTGAAAATCACTGTCCCAGAAAACAATTCGCCGTGCTAGGAAGCACTACCGACGAAGTGAATCGGAGATACGATGCCGACACTCCACCACGGCCAAAGGCCACGGCAAGAGCCCGAGGAGCAGAGAAACGCAGCAGCAAGTTCACGGTGACCACCCCGAGGCCTCGGGAACCAGAGTCGAAGAGGAGCACCACCAAGACAGTACCCACCGGCCGGCGACGGCGCCGAGGCACCGGCAAGAACAGCAGCGATGCGCAGCTAGCAGTGAGAGGGGAAAAACCAGAGAAAAACCAGAGAGCCCACCAAAGAGGAGCACGGGACTTCCCCATATAGGCGAGGAGAACGAACTCCCCGAAGTCCCCGGCCACCTCTCCACGGCACCACGCGCCCGCGCAAGTCGGAGACGAGAGAACGGCCGCCGCCGCCCCCTGTACAGCAAGGGTTCGAGGAACCCTTGCTCTGCCCGAGCTCCAGCCAGGGGCAGCTTCGCTGCCCCCTTTTCTCCTCCTGTGGTGGGCCAAAGCCCACCAGCCCAAACAGGGCAAAAGCCCAACACTACAGTCCCTGTCAGCCAAGCTCTCCGGGTCAAGGAAAACTCGCTCACAAAGCAGGAGTTCCAGGACGATGAGCGTCGCACAAAGTGCACAGTCCAGGACGGACAGCGCGGACTGTATGTCTGTTAGCGACGACCAAGAGCAACAAGCCACCACACTGCGGCACACTCTCTTCTCTACGAGGCTCAGATTGAACCTCGTGATGACAGAGAGAGGATGTGGCGGAACCGCCCAACATAAACCCGTTCAAGCGCACCTGCCACCTTTGGCTCGCAGTGCACCTGAAAAGGCCAAGTCTGGTAGTCTGTCGAGTTACCCCGAGAGGCACTCGATGTCACCAACACCCAATGAACCGACAATCATACACATACAGCCCTCGATGGAGCCACAACAATTACATCATCTCATTGCAGCGGAATAATAAATTACCTCAGAGTTATTACATCACTTGTGCAATTAAAAGATGAGAGGTCATCTAAGTAGAATACCTTACAAGTCTATCGAATCTTGCAGCGGAACAGTACTCAAATGATGAGCATATATATAACTAGAACATGACAGCGGAAGAAAATGTCCAAGTATGATCTCGAGCCCACCGAGTCATCCTCGAACCATGCACCTGTAGTACCTGTTGTCAAAATAAACAATAGGCGGCGTAGCCGCTGAGTACGGGAAAATGTACGCGACGGTCTTACCCGACCTCAAAGAGTATGCTAGCTGTGTTGAGGTTAGCTGACAGACTCGCTTTAGCTTACTAATAGTTGATCCTTGGCCATGTTTTATTCCGTTTCCATACATGCACTCCAAATTAATGGGTTATCTTATCAAGTAATGATGGAAGCAACACAAGTTGCTTTTATATTAACCAGAGCATGTGATCAGTTTTAATAGATTGTATACATAAAGTAAACGTGAGAGCAACATAGTTGCCTTTTTAGTTTAACATGAACATGCATGCAAGGTTAACAGGTTGCTTACATGAGGTAAATGTGAGAGCATCAGATATCATAATATAAAGTGAAAGCAGCAGATATGATGTAGTAAAGTAAATACAACCTATCATCTACATAATTCCTTTTCAAGCATGTGGAGGCAAACAACATATAACGTTAAAGTTAAAGTTGTTACTACGTTGAACGGCAGTGATACGACAAGCTTGCATGCTGACAAGCCCTCAGCTATTCGAATCATTTTTAAGTATTCTCGGGAATCTTTCGCAAATGTAAGGAGTATGCTTACAGCCGACGCCTTCCCACATACCCCCTTCTAAACTTGACCCATCCCAAAGTTGATTCAAACCCGCCAATCCCTCGGGGTTTGCCCTCACGGCGTTACCACCCAAAACTGGTGTCCAGCCCCGTGAGTACTAAGCTCCCCCGGGCCAACTTCCACCGCCAGGATGGTAGGAACATGTCTCAAGTTTCGGACGAATACAAGCCAGACTTCCCATGCACACACCGGCTAAACATTTCAGGTAAAAAGTGTGTCGATCAGCAAGCGAACAACATCGGACCATAAGCGACGCATGCGGAGTTCCCACGCACACACTCCATAGTGCCACAACATTAAAAGAAAATGCATTACTCCACCCGGTCTCAATTTAAATTTATCAACATCATAACAAGTAAAGCAATAATGCCAAGTGCTGAAAGTAAAGTCGTGACGAGTGACTCCATTCACTCGTATCTAGTCGCCTAAGCAAGGCTAAGCATATGACTCGTCATACGTTTTCTATTTCAGGTGACAAGGACAAGTGATAAAGGTCTTTATGCAGGTAGTTTCAATCAACTCCTACACGTAATGCATATATATATACAAACAATAATGTAAGACTCGCGCGGTAAGCTGGCATAACGCATAGGGGCCGACCTTATTTACGTTAGAAGTCAAGTTTTCAGCGAGCCCTTTGGGCATTGCCGCTGCATCCTTCTGGTGCTCTTCAGCTAGTCCATCTCCGCATGTGCATCCTTTTCGTGCTTCCGATCCTCTGGCAGCTCCATGTATCTATAATGATCGTTACTATATGATTTCGGTGCACAAGATTATAAAATGAGTAAAGCATGCGGTTTAGTGATGAGGATGATCAACCTGTTACGAAACAATTACTTAAGTGGTTCATCTAGTGAGTTTGGGTTTGGTAGAACGGTTGTTTATTCAAAGTATGAAATTGTGCATGCAAGAGTTAAAAACAGTTTATAATATGTAATTAAAAGTGAAGCTCTTATGTGAGGACGATATACAACAAACTTAACGTAAAATATGGGACACATATCGATTTAAATGCTGCAGCTAGGCTGAAACTTAGAACTGTGATTTCTAGAGTTTTACAAAACCAATTGCCATGAAAATTTAATCCTAAACAGATCTACAAACTTAGAATCATGTCCCAAAAGATGGGGCCAAATGGCCCAGCACTTTCCAAATTATGACTTATTTAAAATGACAGCTTTAAACTTAGATTGGTCATAAGTCAAGCTTTTGAAGTCCAATGATGCTCAAATTTGATTCTCAGGTTGTGTTTGATCTAAGGAACCTCTCATAAAAAGATTGGCTCAGTTTGAGTGAGTTAAATGAGTGAAACACCCCATGCTTCAAATCAGCCCAGAAAGTGTCTTTTTCACTAGAATTAATTTATAACTCAAATGCTTTCAAACTTTGTACTAGAGAACTTGTAGGTGATTATCTAACCATGATAAATCCCCTTTTATGAATTGATCGAGTTAAGATGTACTTTCCCATTTTACAAGTTTCAGCTAGCTTAATAGTGCATTTTTGTGATTCATTCACATAGCAAGAGTTTAACTTCAGATTTGGATAGTGGCTTAGGCATGTTAGAATGAACCTATCATAGCAAGCACAATGACATTTGAATACATATACTTTTCCTTTTCATTTCCCTTTCTTTCTAGCTTATTTCTTGAAATTTCAATTATGAATTAGCCACTTACACATACCTATACCTAAACTGAGACCAAATCAGCACCATGTCCAATTCCTACATTCATTTTCACAAAGTTTTTAAGTGGACTTATTCAAGTGTTCATGACACACTATATTCCTTCCTTATATTCCCTACTTTACCCATTTAAATGATCAAAACAAACTTAAACAGGGGATCTATACAAAATAGTAAGTGTCATATGTATACTACTCATTTTAATTCACCTATAAAGTACCAAAATAACTCCCAAAGGTATACTCATTTTTCGAGCTCAACTAAATCTACTTTTCCATTTATTTCCCCCTCACATTCAATGGTCATAACTTACATGTCTATCAAAACAGTGCCCATTCCAAGTGTAACTTTTCTTAGGTCTATGTATACCAAAATAGACACCTAAAAATTTCATTACAATTTTCTGGGCAGGTTTTCTATTTATTTCACTTTTATATGGGGCAAAGTACATTAAATTCATGGATAAATGTGAATCTGGGTGCAAATAGTACCAAACAGTTCAAGAAAATTGCTCAACTCTATTTATACTCTAACATAGCCCAGAACCAAGTTTCATCATTTTTGGAAATGATTTAGTAGGGTTTTGGCATTTATATTGCTCTCACATGCTTACATTTATACTAGGGGTAAAAGTGTCATTTCTCTGGTCAACAACCTGTCCATCTTGTAGCTCTGCTCTCAAGGATTCCAGAATGCATTTACTTGTATTTTTCCCATATTTCTAGCAATAGTTATGGCATTTCCCATATTTATATATGTATTTCATCATTTTCCAACAATATTCTTAAAGAAAAATACTACAACAGGATTATACGTAGATCTCAGGGGCTAGCTTGAAAGAATCACAAGACTCAGTGAATAGTATGCTTAAATAACTAAGACACCAGGGTTAGATCCGCAAGAATACAGGGCCGGTGTTAAGTGCAGAGTCATGTTCTTTTCAGGGGGTTATGGATAAGAGTTCTGAGACACATGGAATAGTGCCTTGAATAAGCAGAAAGAGAGGGGGTTTTCTACAAACCACCCTTTTCTTCAACCTTTCCTGGGCAGAGGGATGGCCGGCGGCCGGCGGCGACGTGCTCGCGGTCCCGCGCGTGGGAGGCTCGGCTCGGCTCGGGGTGTTAGGGGCGTCACCACGTGTTCCCGTCGTAGATCTTCCAGATCTTGTGGTTCTCGCCCACTGGAGAGGACCAGACGAGGCGTGGCGTGAAGCGGATGTTGGTGATGACGGCACGCTGGAGGCGGCGGTGCAGCCGCGATTCCGACGAAGCGGCGGCGGAGTGAGGTCGGAGTTGAGTGTTTTGCAGAGCTGAGGCGATGGCGGAGCCGTCGGTGTGGATCTCGACGTGGATTGGAGTCCGGTGGAGGCCGGCAACGGTGAGCTCCAAGGTCGGCAATGGAGCTTGACTGGACCTCCATCGATGTCGATCGTCGGGACTTGGATTGAAGCCGAGAAGTTAGGGGTTCGGTGGAGGAGTGCGAGGCGGATCCAGGGCGCGACTTAGCTCGGTGAGAGGCGGCGCGGAGCGGCGGGGCCACGAGCTCGAGCTCGAGCTCGTCGGTCCATGGCACCGGTGCTCCAAGCGTTCTGGCGAGAGCAGGGGAGGGAGGGAGTGAGAGCTTGAGAGGAGTGGAGCTTGCGACGGAGAAGAGCAGGGCTGGGGCGCTCACTTGCTTCGGCATTAAGGGGAGGCCGGCCGGTCGGGCGTGCGGCGCGGCGCGTATCCGGCGCGGCACGACGCCGGCAGAGCTCGGCCGACGCATGGCGCTCGGCCGGCTGGGGGAGGGGGTGAGGAAGGAGAGGGTGGACCGTTAGACTGCCGAGTGGGACCGGGTGAGTGAGGAAAGTGAGCGGTTCAATGGACTATATTATGTTGGCGGACGAGTGAAGCATGGGGCCATGTGGGACCCACCCTGATGCCTGTCGGTGAGTCAAACTAAATGGAGAAAAAGAAAAAAATCAGCCCAACCCCTTTGACCAGATTTAGTATCAAATTTTGGAAGCTTTGCATGTCTAACTTAAGAGCCGATTTAGGCAAAACTTCTTTTCGCAATCTTGTGGAGAATTTTATGGTATACAATTTTGTCACAAGCCACATCACCAAGTTCTATTCAAATTTTTGGAGAAGATTTGAAAATACAAACTGTGCAGCTAGTTTGACCAAAGGACCTTTATTCATTCCAGAAATAGAAAAGGCTATTTATGTGTGGGAATTTGGAAAAACTTATTATACCAAAGTTGTTTAGTACTCAAAAACCTACAACTTTGTCAAAGGGTATACTATCAAATTCTAAACTTTGTTTCACACAAATTTGAATCTAATCTCTCTGTTGTGTTTGACCCAGTTTTCTGTTTCTGTGGTAATTTGATTTAAAAGTGGTCTAAATGGCCTTGCATGCAAGTGACCCAGAGAGACAACTTTGTTCTTCATCAAATTATCTATAACTTTGGTTAAAGAACCTTTGTCTAGAAAGTTTTAGTTTTTAAATTACAAGGAAAACAATTTCAGCTGTTTCTGAAAAACAGCTCCCTGTTGATTTGAAAGACCAATTTCATTTGAAATTTTTGAGCTATCAAATGAGGTCCAAATGGATTGAGGTCAGTGGCATTTGAAAGGTGTCATGTTCAATTTCATTTGATCCAAAAGGAGATTTTGATCTTATATAGTGAAATCAAAAGTAATGTCAGATCCAAGATTGAGGAAGGGCTGAAATTTCAGACCCTTGATTTATATCAAGTATGGTTTGAATTATATTTCCTTCATTCAAATCTTGAACCAAACTGAATTTGTAGATGCATTTTCATACCAGGTTCAGTAGGACAATTACGTAGTATGGGTTTGGTACTTCAACTTTGAT
Source organism: Raddia distichophylla (assembly GCA_005191435.1). NCBI lineage: Eukaryota > Viridiplantae > Streptophyta > Magnoliopsida > Poales > Poaceae > Raddia > Raddia distichophylla. The sequence goes on along the minus strand of SPJY01002349.1, from coordinate 29,071 downwards.
AAAGTGGCTGAGACAAGGTTCTTACTGAAATCAAAAGTTTCATTAGTGCTCAAAACTAATAATAGTTTTATTTGGCCATGACTTGAGCCATAGTTGCAGGAGTTGACTTGAGTTATGTGGGACTTTTTAACAAAAGCTTCTGATCATGGCTCTAAGAGTAGAATTAACACTTGTGATAAGATTAAAGCTTTGGCATTGGTGGTTTCCTTAGTTTACAACCAAAACGTTTTTTCCCCGAGGCCAATCTATACGAAGGATACATAGGGCTTTCTAGTGAGAGTCATCTCACTTCTGCAAAAGTTTTTGTAACCTCGTATTTTCACAAGCATAACCATAGTCATTTAGCTACACTTTAATCATGTTACATGTTAAGTACATGCTAATGGCTTTTGAGATGCCAGGGGCATCACAGAGGAGCGCACTTGCAGCACTGCAAAACCGCACCTACCACCGCACCAAGCAATTCGAGGTCATATTCCTACAATGCGCAGGTATGCTCGTAGAGTTCGAATTAGTCTTTTCGACGGTGGGTTGGGAGAACTTCTGGGAAACCAATGAAAAAGGATCAGAGCTCCTCACTAAGGAGTTTCTCATGACCCTTCAGACCGCTGAGACATAGACTGGAACTGTCATTTCTTTCCGTCTCTTCGGTAACGAGTATTCCTACTCTGTTCGAGAGATGGGAAACTTGCTTGGTTTTAGTTCTCGATGTGCGTTAGACCAGGTGCACTCATTCTTTAACCACACTATGTTCTGGGATGAGATCACCGGGGGAGCACTGGGGAAGAAAAGTACCATTAAGATACATAACCCTACGCTCCAGTTCCTTGCTCGTTGGCTGGCCATGGTAGTGTATCCTAGAGACGAAACCCGGTGCATGCTGAAGAGTGAGCTTGCACTCCTCCATGCTTTCCGCAAGAAACTCTGCACAGCACCCATCTTGGGTATGATCCGTCACTAGCAGAGGCTTATCTCTGGCACAGGCGCAATCACTATCACATCATTCATGACCAGGATTGCCAATAATCTTGGCCTCCTGGATAACGCAGAGGTAGCCTTTCTCCCAGTCAACTTATCACACGTGATAGGATCATCGCACTTTGTCCACAGTCACTTTGTCTGAGATAGTTAGAACACAACTCTTGCCATGCTCTACAAGGGTAGTGCTTTTGAGTTAACGCTTCCTGATCCAAAATATTATCTATATACTGTGAAGCAACTAACCATGTAGCTAATCGAGCCCGGACGACATAGCTCCGCTAGAGTTATGACTCATGGACAGTGACGCCGAATGGAGCAGCAAGATGACAGCAGCGACGATGACGACTATGTACCACCACAGCACCAGGCACAGTCGGAGAGGCGCGCATAGATGGTAGCCACGACAGACGCACCCGCACGCCCGCTCCTCGCACTATGAGCAATCATCTGCGCAGGACATCGGAGGCCACGCCTACCCGTCATACCAGGAAGGGTATCCCCAGAACTATCCACCGCAATATTATCAATATGGTATGTATGGACATCCTGGTGTAGGGTGTAAGCACCAAGGCCCCTAAGGTGAGTTTTGGCTATTAGATGACAACTGTTAATCTTTTGCTAATGAGCATTGTGATTTTGCAGAGACTAATCTCTTAGGTAGCTCAAGGATATGAAATGAGACCCCCTAACTTCAAATCATCAAAAGGCGGATTCAATTCTCACTTTGCAAGCAAAGAAGGACAAAAAGGCTAAGGATTACTTAGAGCTAAGTGCTATGAGGTGGAAGGACACTTAGATAGGCTAGAAACTTCTTTTGCTAGTTTGTAGAGTCCGCACTATAAAGGGGGATTCAAGAGGGTAGTAGCTTGACCAATTCAAAATGTAAAACATTAAGTTTGGATGCACACATCTCTCGAAATCAAGAGCCCAAGACTCAAGACAAAGAAGAAGGTCGAAGATCAAGACATAGAGTGGATCATGATAAAAAACAGTGCAAATTTACTTGCATCGGTCGAACCGATGAAGCAAGACATCGGTGCAACTCAGACAGTGCATATGGAAGCTGAGAAAAGGAAAATACATGCACCGGATCGACCGGTGAACTCTCAGGTTCAATGCATCGGTTGATCTAGATGGACAGGACATGACCAGAGCAAAAACACACGCACCGGTTCAGCCGATGGTTACACCAGTGCATACCATCGGTCAATGTCCACAGAGAGTGTTCAAAAGAGCAAGGCGGAGCAATTGCACACACCGGTTCAACTGATGCAATCACCGGTGCAACATCGGTGGATCTAACGGCTAGTTTTGGTTCAAATGGTTAGAGGCACCGGATCAACCGATGAAAAGAAAAGGGGGGCCATCGGTTCAACCGATGAATACAGCTTTTTCTGGTAAGGTGTTGACCAACGGCTCTATTTGATCCCTTGCCTATATAAGCCCCTCCCTTGCTCCAATTAAGGTCTCTTAGCGCCAGCAACAACTCATACACTTCCTACCACAGCTAAGAGCATTGTGCTTCAACATCCACTCACTCATTTTGAAAAATTCATGCATCAAGAAGAAGAGCAAGAAGACTTGATCAAGAGAGAGCTTGTGTGCATCCTTCTTAGTGTTAGGACTCTAGGTCAAGTGAAGCTTCTTGGTCTATAACTCTTGGTGGTTGGCAACACCTAGGCGGACTTGGTGACCGGGGTGGTTCTTCGAAGCTTGCCAAGGTTTTGTGGAAGCTCGAAGGACGGCTATGTGCAGGGTTTGAGCTCCGCCTTGTCGGGACAGCAAATGGAGACTCAAGAGAGAGCGCCCATTGCTTAGTGCGTGGGAGGTGGCATAACGCTTAGTGCGGCCACAACGTGGACTAGGGGAGGGTGCCAAACCTCCGATACCACGGAAAAAAATCCGGTTTTACTTTTCTTGCAATTAAATCATGTGTGGTGCTTGAAGTGATCGTGCCTAGTCTTTGTTCTTAGCATTCCATCCATTGCTTAGAAGTAATCTTGTTCTCTTGTTGAATTTTAGTGTAGGATGGATTGAATTGGGCTATTAAGTAGAAATTGAATTAGGTTAAGGACTTTTCGTAGAAATTTTTAATTGCCCAATTCACCCCCTGTTGGGCATCGATTCTTACAATTGGTATCAGAGCCTCGTTTGCTCACGTGGATCAATAGGCTTCACCACCTAGAGCAATGTCTAAGATGGGTGGGCAGCAACCCTTCTTCGATGGCAAGAACTTTTCCTATTGGAAAGCACGCATGCGTGCATATCTTGATTCTATTGCCCCCGAGTCTTGGGATGCCGCATCCATAGGCTTTTCAGATGAGATCGCTCTTGAGCAACGTAGATGGGATGCTAAGGCTCGCAATTCTATCTTTGAATGCATTAGCCAAGAAGTTCATGGTAGAGTTTCTAGCCTTGAATGTTCCAATGTCATTTGGGCAACTGTCATTGAGATTCATGAGGGGAGTGGCAAAGTGCGTGAACAAAATATCAATTGCACAAGACTAGGTTTGATGAGTTCAAGATGCTCCCTCATGAGAATTGCAATGAAATGTATTCTCGATTGAATGTCATAATTGAAGATATTAATACTCTTGACCTTGCTAAACTTGACAAAGGTACCATCAACCACAAGATCTTGCCGATTCTCCCGAAGCCGAAGTATAACATCATCAACTCTATGCTTCAAAAGGAGAACCTTGACACCAAGGAAGTATGTGAGTTGATTAGGGAGATTCGTGCTCATGAAATGGGCATGCTTGGCATGGTTGAAGAAGCAAGCTCCACCAAGAACATCGCTTTCAAGGCCAAGGCGAACAAAGCTCCATCCAAGGCTCAAAAGGGCGTGGTTTTTGAGCCAAGCTCAAGTGAAGATGAGCAAGAACAAGGCCAAGCAAGCGGTGATGAAGATGATGCAGAGCTTGCTCTCTTGATGAGAAGGTTCAACCGCATGAATACCAAGATCAACAAGAGGGGATACAACTTTGATCCCAAGAAGAAGATCTTCTGGCCAAATTAAAGGAAATGCTACAATTGTGGTGACTACAACCACATGTCCTATGATTGCCCAAAGTCAAGCAAGCTCAAGAATACTAAGGGCAAGGCCAAGAAGGAAGAGTCCGATGAAGAAGAAGAAGAAGAGAAGCCCAAGAAGAAGTTCTTTGGCAAGAAGAAGTCAAGCAACACCAAGCTCTTCCCAAAGAAGAAAAGTGGCCAAAGAAGTTTCATGTGTGAAACCAATGAGTGGGTCACCGATGATGAATCAAGTGAAGATGTAGAGTTGATCCTTGAAGTCATATTTTAGCTCAAGTTATATCTTTGATTTTAGCAGTTCAAAACTAAGCATAACAGATCAAGTGCCATCATTCCAAGTTCTTACCTACCAACTACTTTCTCAAACAAGGTGCAAGTAAGTGATATAGAAAAGTATTTATTAACAGAAAACAAGTTAACATTGATTACTATGTTGCCGAAGCTGAAATCAAGCGTGCTCAACACCTGGTGAGCTCAGCGACTCGAATTGATTTTACACTCCCAGGAGGAAACCCAACACACATGACATATGCTTAATAACCGAAGCTTTCCCACATATGCCAACCTTTCTCCAATTTGCCCCCAAGGGTTGAATCGAGCCTGCCTTACCCAAGGGTCCCACCATGGGTCTACCCAAGCCTCCTACTTTGCCAAGTCAGCTGCACCACGCTTCAAACCCCAGGATCAAATGGATACATAAGCTTAACTGGGCCCATAACACCGGCATGCGGTTGGTACGTTCAAAGCTTGACCATGGTCCGACATACGGACGGGCCTTAAACAACTCAGGCGGGGCCACCATAGCTACCATGATCCCATCTCATCCATTTCCCGCCTAGTCTCCAGTTATTAACATATTTGCTTCCGAAAAGTTTTATTAAGATTTTCTGGGAAAAGGGTTTTTCCCTACATCACGCGAGTGAGAGCATTCACTCGTCTTCTACCAGAACTCTATCCTATTCTAAGCATACTAAGCAAAAATCTCATCCTATACTACTTTAGGTGATCAAGAACATGGTAAAAAGGGTACTTCTATGCAAGTGGGTTTCAAGCAATTCCAATACGTAAATGCACAATCAAGTGAATTAAACACTGTGGCTTTAGGTGAGATGCACCGGGGCTTGCCTGGTTTACTCAAGATGTTGTAGCGGTCAATAATAGTTAGTAATTCTTCATGCTTCAAGACTTGGTGAACCCTTCCAGAAAATGATAACCATTGATCTTGGTCTTGGTCTTGATAGAATACCAGAAGTCCTTCGTGAGCCATCATCGTAACTAACGAATATATATGCAACAAATGATGCATGCATATGAATGAGAAAACAAGGAGCACAACAAGAGTAAATCTAACCTAAGTGGTGCGTGGTTTTAAGTGTAGTTGCAAAGTGTGGTTTTCTAGTATTTAAAGTGTACTTCCTAGTTTTGAAAGTAACTTAACTTAGTAAATATTCGTCTCAACATATTTAAAGGAGTGGATTAATCACTTTCTATTTCCTAGATAATCTGCTTTTCTTAAATAACAATTAATAGCTTTTGTTAAAACCCTAAGTACTTGTATAACATTTGGAAAATACCTATCTAAAGCATAAATGAGAAATAATAACAATACCTAGCATGGTGACTAGTATATATTTAATACGTGACTTCATTCTAAATGACAAATCCTTACATGAGACTAAGTTAGTCATATGAAATAACTCTATGAATTCTTCAAGTGATTATACTACTCACATTACGATTTTTGGGGTATTTATGGGATAAGGTTGCTATTTATCAAGGGTTAACTATGTGAGAGCATAACCTAGTTAACATCAAGGGTAAAATGGTCATTTGACATGAACCAGTAGCTCTAACATGTAGATCTTGATTTTACAAGTTCAACAAAGTTAGGTTTGCACTTTTCTGAATTTTCTAGAATTTTCTATGAATTTCACAAGGTTCAAATAGATTTAAAACCTAAAAACAGTAAATGTAAATGGAAAAGAATAAAATGATGACGTCAGCATGACCTAGAGCTGACGTCAGCAAAATTTTTCGAGAATGAAAATATATAAATTCATATTTTCGGGAGATTTTCTCCGATGACGTCATCAGGACCTAGTTGCTAATAACACATAACACAGGGGGTTATTTGTCAGCAGAACAAGACCCTATGAATAGTGTCAAAAGGACTGTGGGTTCTAAAAGTGAAAGTAGTAGGGGGTTATGGGGAAAATAGCCTTTCTTTCTTCTACCTCCCGCTGGAACTCGGCCGGCGGTGTGGAATGGCGCGGCGGCGGTGGTCCGGCGCGAGGAAGGCCGGAGGTGATCCAGCGAGGGGCGCGCGACGCGTTCCCGGCGAAGGGGTTTTGGTTCCCCTGGTTCTTGTCGACGGAAGAGGAGGGAGCAGGGTCGGCGACGGAGCTCCGGGACGGTGACCTTGGCAACCTCGGGGAAGCTTCTCCGGTGAGGTATTCGACTGGATTCTGGGCGCTGGAGTTGTACAACATCGAGGGAAACTCGGCGCGACCGTTGGTTAGCGCAGAGGAGCACGGGATCGGGCCGGCCACATGCGACCCGTGGAGGTGGCGGCGCACTGGTGGTGCGGTCGACGGCGCGACCGCGTCACCTCACGACGGAGGCAACGGCGAGGATCGAAACTCGATGCGGTTGATAGAGGAGATCAAGGCGATTCCGTTTGTGAGGATCTCGGCCGATGGGAGAAAGTGGATAGGGTGAATTTCAGGCCATCGAGCTCGGCAGCGGTAATGATGCAGTGGCAGCTCGGTGGCCGAAATTCGGCCTAGTGGAGTCGAGGTGGAGCAATTGGAGAGGACTAGCGTGTTGCTGAGATCGAGGCGAGCTCGGAAGAGGAAGAAAAGGAGGCGCAGGGCTCTGCTTCTTGGCTTTTATAGCCGGCGGCGACGATGGCAAGGCACTACCGCGTGGGGGAGGGCATGGTGCGGCAGCATAAGAAGAGATGCCACGGAAGTGGGTGCGGTGGCATGGGCGAGCACGTGCATGCACTCCACGTTGCGGTCGACGGCGCGATGGCGGTGAGTGGCGGCGGCGGCGGTTTTAGAGTAAGGGAGGGAGAGCTAGGGTGGTGAGCGGGTGGGCCGGAGCTGGGCCGAAGCGTGGGCTAGCGCTGGGCCGGGGGAGGCAGGCCTAGGAGAAGAGGAGGAGTAGGCCGGATTGAGCTGCAGGTTGGGCTGCGGTGAGGAGAAACGGCCCAAATGTGTTTTGGCATTTTCTATTTCCTTTCCCTTTTTCTTTTTGAACTATCTTGAATCATTTTGAAACCTTCCCAAATTTTGATAGATTCTGGCCAAAGTTTCCAAAAACAAAGGTGGGTTATTTCAAACCCTCTACAGTTTGGACTTAAGGTTTAACAAAATTTGCCCATAGTTCGACCAAGGTTTGACTAATTAACTTTGAAGGTATTTTTGAAACTTTTTTTCATATATGATTTGAAGTATCCCTATATTGTTCTGGTTAGACTCTAGAGTTTATAACAAATACCTTTTTGAACTTGGGTTTTGACCAAGCCTTCACTTGTGGGTTTGACTAACCTTTATTGAGAAGATTTTTGAAACTTTAACCCTAGGTTTCACCCTTAAGTGCATGTGACTATTTTTATTAAGCAACACTTTATACAACAATCATGCATATGATGCTCATGAAATGCAATAGGTTAGGCTCTAGAGATACCAGAGGTATCACAGTCGGTGAGAATCCGAGGTCGCCCGGCCTCGTTTCCCATGTGATTAACTGTCAACCGCCATCTAGGAGCAATCTAGACCGAAGATGGGCATCGGAGGGCTAAGTGGCCTCAACTCCAGGCCGCCCGGCCTGGGCCCAGGCCGCCTGGCCTCCCACTTTGTCCGCCACCGACCTCCTTCGGCACCGACCATCCAAGGCTATAAATAGACCCCTCCACACCGTGGAATGGAGGAGAGAAGCGAAGGAAGACAGCCTTACCTTAGAGAGCTCTTCTCTTTACCTTAGTAGCTTAGTTTAGTGTACCCTGGGAGTTAGAGTCGAGTCCGAGCTTTGCCTTGGGGGTTTTCAGAGTCTTCTTTGGAGTCCTTGGTAAAGCTCTTGTATCCTTTATCTTCTTTGTAAGACTTGAGCATTATATTGAGTTATCTTTATCTTACTTTCTTTACTTAGTGTCTTTTGACTAGTGTAGCCTTTATTTTCCTTTTTGTGCACTAGTTGGGACTAAGTAGCTGTGTTTGGCTCAGTACCTTTTGGCTCTGGAAAGCCTTGTGGGTGACTACATCCACCACGTCTAATCTCTTTAGGTTAGGCCTGGCTAGCTACCCCTCTTGACGTCAAAGGAAGCTCTAGTCCTCAAGCTTCGCTTGAGCACTAGTGTAGTCGTGCCGCCCTTACTCCACAGTTTAGGTGGTAGGCCCTCCTGGTGACAGTGGGAGATCACCCTGTGTACTCCACCTGTCGATAGTAAGGTGTCGTAGGTGGGCTGAGCAGAACTCCAAGAGCGTGGCAACTTCTTGCCCCTGCCACTGTGGGGCTCTTGTATGCACTCGAAGCAAGATCTATCCAGAATCCCAGAACGACCAGCTATCCACACTTAGCTTTTAGTAAAGTGACATTAGTATAGTCAAAACCTTAGTCTCATCTCGTTGTCCTCCCAGGCAAACTAGTTACAGAAACCTTTGGTATAGGTTCCTTCTCTATCCATACACTTATTTATCTTGCAACTTACCCCTGTTATACTTTAGCTGGTTATATTTATCAAGTTAGTAGTTCATTCAACTTTACTCTATCTAGTTTATCTTTACCAATCACCTCCTTGAGGATAAATACGATACCCTGGAATACTCCAAGGTGAAGTGCTACAGCAGTGATTCCGTGCGCTTGCGGATTTATATCTAATAGGCTAAGGAACGCCAACAACGAGTCCAACAGATCTTGATGCCTAGCTTCGCTAATTCCCAAAGCTGGGTCTCCATTTACAATGGATACATCGAGCTCGGGATGATACCCCTTCAAGTGTGCAAGATTATCTGCTAAGGCAGAAGCTATACAAGCTCGGATGTACTCCTTGACTCTTTCAGGGGAATCTGCTAGCCGGTCTTCTATTGCTGGAGATATGTCTTCTTCTGGACTAACAGCGTCAAGATAGGCTGTTATGGCGGTTCGGAGATCTGCGAGCTCTTGGCCGCATCACTCAAAACCCCCTTTTAGGGTGTCTTGGTTCTTCCTAGCTGTCTCAAGGGCTCTCATTGTAGCTTCAAAGTTTGCTTGAGCTATGGCTAGTTTCTCTTTGTGATCAGTCAAACTCGTGGACAGCTTGTCGAGCTCCTTCTGCAGCTTGGTATTCTCCTTGCCAAAGGCCTTGAGTTCATCAGCAAGTTCAGCCCGACCTTTTTCTGAAGTGTCAAGTTCCTTGGCAAGATGAGTTTCTTCAGCTTGGGCACGGTCCAGTTCTGCTCGAGTAAGTTTTTGACTGGTCTATAGTTGTTTTACATCATCTAAGGCATGGACGAATTAGGACTCGAAGCTATTCCTAGACTATTTCACTTCAGTCAGTTCTTTCTTCAATGCCTCAACAACACCCTGCGGATCAGTGTGAAGCTTGTAAGCCTCAGTCAGAAGTGCATAGGCAAGCCGAGTTTCGCCGTGGGTTACCTCATGTTGAGTTTTCTCTATGGATAATAGTTTTTTGCTCTTGGAAAGCTCTTCCTTGGCCAGATCGAGCTCGTTTTTGGCTGCTCAGAATTGTGTTTGGTAGGAGGCCATCTTCTGGGCTTGAATGTCAAGTTTCCGAGCTGCCTCTGCAATGGCAATGGGATCAGTCTTTTCTGATCAAAGCAAGCATATTTTTAGTTGGAAATAAAGGAGCAAATGGTATACCTTCTTTATCCTTCTGTCGGAGGGCTTCAGTTTCGGCTAGCTGCTTCCGGAGTTCTTCTATTGATGATTCGGCTGATAGGGTAGTAATCATCTCTGGCACAAGGACCTTTAATTCGGCCATCAGATTCTGCACACAAGTATATGTTAATCACAGTTCAGGTTCCTAGGCTACAGCGTACAAGTCTTCATACCTGGAATCTTTTTAGACATTTCGACCCTTGAATAGGTCAGATAGGCGTGACTCCAGTTTGTATGATTGTGTCTTCAACAATAGAAGTCTTCTCGTGAGGGATTACTGACTGTTCTTCATCATTGTCACCTGGGCTGCTGTTGAGGTTGATGCATTGGTCTCTGGTGGTACAGCTGTGTCAGGGGTATGCTCTGGATTCTGCTCTTCTTCATCACCGGTGTGTCTCAATCGAGACTTTTGTTTGTTGGTCGGACTGGTGGTCAGTCTGATCTTGATCTACATGGTGGCTCTCTTCTTGATGCTGGGGGCTCGGAGGACTTGGATCGGGCATCTCCTGATCTTCTGCATCAGCTTTGTCTGCCTCTTTGACTGGAATGTCCCTCACTGCTTCTGCCTCCTTAGCCGATTTAGATTCCATGGCTCCCTCATTGGCAGAATGTTTTGCCAAGTCAATTGTGTCCTTTGGTTTGGGCTCACTGCAGTACACATTTATTAAGTTAAATTATAGTTCGAGGCAATATGCAGTAGTACATCAAGGATTGTTACAGTTCCCTGGTGAATCTCCTGCAGATCAGTGTCCTGCCTGGTCTTGTTACCTTGGGAGTTGTATCTCTAGCCTTTTCTTTAGTGAGCTGTTGATTGGGTACAGGCTCCACTTCGGGAAGAATAATATCTTATACAGTTGGAATAATTAGCTCCTTGGAAGTTTGGGCAGCTGGTCTATCATGGTTCTTCTTCGATCGTCTCTCTCTGCACTGGAGAGGGCTCTTTCTTCTTGGCAACTCGGGCGGCCAGCGTCTCCGAGTTGGACAGAGTCGCTTCACTGTCCTCCAAAATAGGAGGGACAACCTTTACAACAGCAGTCTTTTTGGCTTTCTTCTTCGGCTTGATGGTTGGCTGGCTATCTTTCTTGTTGTCATCACTTGTTATACCAATGGAAGTGACAGAGCGCTGGTGGACAGCTTGCCGGGTCTGTCTCCTCAAAGGATTGGCATCTTCTTCAGTGCCTTGGTCTTCGTCCGGTTGGATAACTTGGAAAGTAGGTGGATTGGGATTTGGTATCTCTAAATATAATTTGGAGCCTCACCATCATGCATGGCGGCTAAGGCAGCCACATATACCTCCATCTCCTTTGGATCGAGCGGTACTTCCCTCTTTTCGCGACCAAAGTTTACATTCTCTGCCGGAGGAGGGTCGGAGATGTATTTACGAATTGTTCTCTGTAAAAGGCAGCATATCTGTCAGATTTTTTCAAATCACAGCAATAAACGGTGAAGTGAAGACACAAATCAAAAGTTGGATACTTACAATGTCTGCTGGATTATATAGCGAGTATGGTCTAGGGGCTCCTTCATTATGCACCGGACTAATTAAGAATTGGTCACCTCTTCAATGGTGGCATCCTGCTCATTATCACGGGTTGGATCCAGTAGCCCAGAGTACATGAAGGCAGGATGAGCTCTCTCCTTCAACGGCTGGATCTTCTTATAAATAAAGTCAATGGCCACCGCATGTGCGGTTAGGCCCTGATCTTTTAGCACTGGATCTTCTCGAGCAGTTCGTTAACTTGTACCATCTGCTTGTCACTTGGAGTGGCATTCCAATTCTCATTAGTCAGGTCGGGTTGGTGCCCAGTCCTAGTTGGGATGAAATTATGATGGTTGAGTACCAAAAACCACTCCTCGTGCCACCCGCAGTTGGAGGAAATTAGTGGGATATCAAGATATTGGGTGTTGCGACCTGTTCTCATCTGGATAGCACCCCCACCAACAACTTGATGCTGATCATTGCGCATCCCCTTCTTGCAGCAGTACATATGTTGAAACAGTGCGAAGTGTGGTTGGATGCCATAGTATGCTTCGCATAAGTGAACGAAGATTGACACCTGGGCGACTCCGTTAGGGTTTAGATTGGTTAAATCTAGCCCGTAAAAGTTCATCACTCCCCGAAGAAAGGGCTGAGTGGGATTCCAAGCCCGTTCCTAAAAAAGGGGGCCAGCACTACTGCCTGGTTGGTGTTTTCTGTGGGAAAATCGGAGTTGAACACCGCTTCCCATCCAAGTATCTCGTGCGAAGGGAGGATTGACAAACGTACCATTTCTTCAAGGATCTCTTTGGTGACGATCGATGGCTTCCATGCATTCGCGAGATCAGGGTTCGTCGCATCCTCTCTGCGGGGTTGTTCCGGGCCATCGGTGATCTTCTTCCTCGGCGGCATTGTGGATGATCGCTTGAGGACGCGGCGCTTCACGCGCATCTACTCCGCGAGCACGCGGGGTGTTGATCCTGGCGGCGGCCCAAACCCTAGTGGTGGCGGCGAAGTGCGCGGGAGCAAAATTTGGGACTGGCGGAAGGAAAACGAAGACGGAGTGACTGAACCGTTGCCTCCTCCGTTTGGATTTATAACTGCCGTCTCGCAGTCACGTTATCACGGTGTTAACCAAGGTTAACGGCATTGCCCGTTAGAATAGGTCGATAACGAGTCAAGTGTTCGACTTGTGGTTTTTGCGAAGCAAATCAACTCGTAAACTCTTATTTCAAGGATGCAAGCACTCGAAACTGTCGCCTTACAGTTCCAAACAACTCGGAGGGTATGTTATTCATTTTGTCAAGTATTTTGTTATTAACATTTCCCCTTCATGTTGTGATCTACAGAACCTTACATAAATATGTACAAGAGTACAAAGAGCTAGTGTATCGGTAAATTCTTGCCGACAAGGTATTTAACACTGTCGCAAGCAACAAAATGGGGGGCTACACCAGAAACTATGCCTCCAATGTCGCATCAAGCTTGCGACAAAGTGCCATGGTTGTTCCTCACCAGAGACGGCTCGTCGACACCTAGTGGAGATGACAAGTGTCGTAGGCAAGCGTTGGCCTAAGTTCTCTAGTGCAGCAAGCTTGTCTACTCCGGATCTTGAAGACCTTGTGGGTGTAGTCACCGTCATGCCCACAAGATGCAAGTGGAAGTTGCACCTCGAGTGCTTGGCAAGGACACACACATAGTATGCACACTGGTCGGGTGAGTCCGGAGAAGCCCTGTGCTTGTTCAAGCACAGCTTCTACCAACCTCGGGGGCTTTCGTTAAGAAAGCTTCCCATTCCGACCTGGTGCCTTAGAAGATGCTCTAGTGAGAAGATTAAGAAGGCCTCTCGTTCCGAGTGGTTCTGCTAACTGGATAACTAAAGCTATTTGAAGAAGAGCACCCATCAACCTGCTATGGATTTCTGAAGGCATTGTGATGGTGCTGAGTTGAAGGCGCTGGTAGGGTGTCCTATTTATAGGGGCAACTCTCAGCATATCCAAGGCATATTCCGAGTGGCTCCCTCAATAATTGAGTCACAGTGAAGTGTTGTTCTCTACGGTCCATGCATTCTGAAGCTGGTCAGTGGCAATAATGGCATTGTAGTGTCCTTGTGTCCGCTGGGGAGGACAGTGGACGGTGGAAAGTAACTCAAACTCTTGTTGTTTTGTGCATGGCCGAGCCCATGTGGAGAGATGGAACACCCAATGCCAAACAGCATATCAGACTTCAAGCATATACGGTTCTTTGATCCTCAAGCTCATTCATTGTATAATCTTGAGGCTCGGGGGCTATGGGTTAGACATATTCCTGAAAATTTTTCAGGGATATTTCTACCTACTTGGAGATTTCAAAATTCAAACTATTTGGCTCATTCAAATTATGATTGACTGAAGAAACTGGAGGATATTCAATGATTTCAAGATTTGCAGAAGATTTTGCAAGACTATGGTGTAAACTACAGCTCGGACCTTCAAGCTGATTGAAGTTCAAGTCAACTTGATGCTCGGGGGCTACACCCAATGGGTGCACCTTCTCGGTGCACACCATTTGTTAACTATACTTTATGCTGGACCTTCGAGCCAATCGTCCCGAGTCGACTTGAAGCTCGGGGGCTACACCCATTGGGTGCACCTATTCGGTGCACTCCAATTTGAAGACTACAAGATTCTCAGGGTCTTCAAGGCTATTAATGAAATCAACTTGAAGCTCGGGGGCTTGTGAGGGATATATACCCCATAGTGCCTCGTTGACCAGATTAGATGCACGCCTGACAAGGTGGACCGTCCGAGTCAAAGGGAGGCCCACGAGCTTGGCTGTTGTGAAGAGCAAGTCGAAGTCAGACGTAACGAGTCGGATTCCTTGTATAGGGCAGAGTTATGTAATAATACGTCTCTCTGTAGTCTTTCCGACCTGTTTGTATACGTTACGGCTTGTAACCAACCTCGTCAGACTATATAATGCGAGGGAGGGCATACGTTAGACAGGATTCCGATAGGTTTTCACTAGATTGCGCATTGGAACTCGCGAAACAAGAAACAAACCTCGAGATTCATAATACAAACACCCCATATAGGACGTAGGGCTTTGTGCGATTTTGCTGGCCTCAACCTATCTAAATCATGTGTTCTTCGTTCTGTAACCATTGAGCTACGTTCTTGATCAGCCCCGCGATCTAAGAACCACAATTGTGACGTACCCCGTGGTGGACTGACGGTACAAACACCGACAGCAATGATGTGGTATTTCACTGGCACTACTATTTTTTATGTATAATCATCGACCAAATTCACATCTTTGATTTAATATTACTTGTTTATCACCGCAGGCCTATTATCTGTGAACTAGCGTCTATTAGTACTAGTACTATTGCTATGTCTAGGGGATAGTTTGAAACTTTCTGAGATGTATTTTGTGGAGTGGGAGCCAAGTTAAACCCCTTGTGAATTTGGGAAGCAACAATTTCATGAACTTTTTTCTCTTGCTTTTCACAATTTTAACGGTTTCAGGAGCTTTTAGACTGCAACCTCGCATAACTAGAGGATTTAGTCGAAGCAATAAGCGTATGTAGCATTTTTAACCTTTGCTTTTTTTGTTAGCAGTGCATGGTAGTGTAAACTCGTGAAATTTTCTTTCATTCTATCTACTTTAGTTGGTTGCTTCCATTCTGTTCGCCTGGTAACAGACAAATAGATTTTGTGGTGTGAGTGGATGTAAAGTCTGATGGCTAGTGAGGCATATCTCAAGAGATGAAGGGTGGGTTTGCTTGGTTGTTGGCTTGTGATTGATTTATTACCATGAAAACAAACTATTGGCTCTGACACCTAACCATATTTAGTATTACTGTTACTAATTTGTACGAGATGATTACATGTCAAAATAATATGGTTCTTGAATATGGAAAACAATACAATTCACTAGGCAATATTATGTATCTAATTAGGCAATAATATAGTATTAATTAGACAGTAATATGGTTCTAAAATAAAAAAATAGTGTCTGTATCAGCTGCTGCTTCTCTATTACTTATGAATACATTCGTATAATGCTGCATTGCTAGATGCGCTAGGAATTGGTTTCGGAATTATGTTTGCACCCTATTTTTTGCTTCTTTTAGTAAAACCTTTTTGGTGTGTATGTGACTATTGCTTAGCTCATTCAATTTTCAATTATGATAATCTAGTTCTAGACTTTATTGATGTATTAATGCAATTTTTGTATTATGCAATAATACTATGACTATCTAGTTGGCTATATATATTTTTATGCATTGATTTATTGTATATGCAGCCATTAGGTTTTATTTTAGGCTTTGCTGGAAATGCACATCATTAAATCGCTTTATTTCTGTCCAAAACTTTATGTTACTATCTGTGATCAGTTGGTTCTAGTTATTATTATTATAGCCACTAATTATATGAGATGATTACATGTCAAAATAATATTATTCTTGATTATGCAAAAAAAATAGAACTCATTAGGCAACAAAATGTTACTAAATAGGCAATAACAAGGTATTAACTGGACAATAATATGGTTCTAAAGTAGAAAAATAGTGTACTTCATTAGGTATATTGTTTTGAAGTTTCCCCTAATTGAACCTGTAGGTCTTCCCGAAGTTCTAAACTTGGACCTAAATTGTTTGATCTTTTCTTGGTTTTCTTTGTTGGACTAAAAGGCTTGATCATTTCCATTTTGGTGACAGTATTTCTTCTTCAGTGGCCAACAACTTGGCATGCCTTCTCTTTTAGCTGCAGCATTTCTCTCTCATGTGATGTGTTTTTATATGAATTTAGTTTTTTTCTGTAAAAGTGCAGCAACAACTATGTTTTTCAGTTTGGTACCTATTGTATAGCTCAGTAGCAAGCTCTTCTTGTTGGTTCCTAAGTTTAATTCCATTGCATTTTTGCTGGCTGAGGTGAGCATTATCCTTTTGCATCCTTTGGTTAGTAAGCTCGTCTTCATTACCCTTTTCGCATAGAGTTTTTGCTGAACAAACACATTAGTTATTCATTTCTACCATGTTCTTATCTCATTTTAAATCAAATCCCTTTTTACTATGCTCTTATTCTAGTAAACTACAAATATAGGTACATATGAATCCTTCCATTAGGCGACAAAATGGACCTGAATTAGGCGATAATATAGGTACTAATTAGGCAATAATATTGTTCTATGTCGCAATAATATTGTTCTATGTAGGCAATAATATTGTTATATATAGAAAATAGTATGGGCTCCAAATAGTTGTTTTCCTCTATCTTTCTCTGTCATAAGGTATCTTTATATGTGCTCTCTTTGATTTTTTAGTGTCCAGGTGATTTTGGGGAGTGTGATCTTACTCCCTCCAGTTTGATATTTCTTGTCGTTTTAGACAAGATCTCACATACCAAGGAGTGATTAATTATAGTGTATAAGTAGCATAAAGTGCTCCACCATTGCACTAAATGTTTCTATCCTAGTGGTTTGGTTCCAGCTTTGAAAGCATCAACCTGTGCAACCCAGGTTCAAATCCTGGCATTTTGCTACCTAAATGCTTCTTTTGTACACTCGCTGGCCAGCCAAACCATGGACACGTAAGGCTTTGCTTCAACCGAGGCGTCAATGAATTAAGGCAAAATTGGTTCTATACCATCGAAAGATCCATAGTTTTGGTTTATACCACCTAAAGAACCTGGTTCACTTTAATACCATCCAAAGCTCCTTTTGTTTCTTTTTTTACCACTCTGTCGGCCTCCCGTTAGTGTCCACGCCGCCGCCGCTGTGCTCACGTTAATCGCTGCAGTTCGCTGGAACTCCTTCTCCCGCTCCCTGCTCGCTCCTTTGCAGCCCCGGGCACCATGGATGGCTCGCAGCTCAGCTTGCATGCATGCAGCACCAAACAAATCGTGTAGCACAAGACAGGAGAAACATAAAGCACAGTGTACAACCAGCAGATCAATCTACGGTTATCAATCTCGTTATCAAAATTTATAAATCACACGAACCTCCTTACTTGCATGCATGCAGAACCAAACAAATCACTACCAGTGCAGGGGCACTCGCCAGGAGGGGAGGTGCCTGCGCAAGGGGCGGCCAGGAGGGGACAGCGCCCTGGAGGAAGAGGAGCAGGGGCCAGCCAGCGCTGGGGCGATCAGGAGGAAAAGGAGTAGGCGGCCAGGAGAGGAGCCGGCGCTGGGGCGACCGGGACGAACAGATCACGTCTGGGGGGAGATCGCGTGGGAGAGATTGATACTGAACAGATCGCGCGGGAACAGTCGTCGAGGAGATAACGGGAGGCAGTAATGGGAGTTGAGGGGAGGCCGATGGAGTGGTAAAAAAAGAAACAAAAGGAGCTTTGGATGGTATTAAAGTGAACCAGGTTCTTTCGGTGGTATAAACCAAAACTATGGATCTTTCGATGGTATAGAACCAATTTTGCCATGAATTTAAATACGCACCAGGCTGTTGCTTCGGTAATTAGCGCCATTAACGATACATGGCACAACGATGCATGAGAATGGTACAACGACAGTCATTTTCAAACCTTTTGTAAAATGCTCCAGCGACAGTAATTTCTAAACCGGAGGGAGTATTTAACTTGACAAATAGTCAGGTCGTCATTTAATGAGCAATCTGCAGAAGATGCCGAGTTAGATAGGTTTTTTAATTTAGGTTTTTGAAATTGGCAAATCATGAATGAGATACACTTTGCCATCGACCCAAACCTTCCCTCCAAGGAACATGTAGCTAGATGATGCCTACATTCTTTTCAGAGATACTCACCGAATAGAATTGGACACCTTTTTTTTCCCTTATCAACATGTCTCAATAGCTTCAGCTAGATACACTCCAATCATCAATTTTAATAATTTCTCTATTCTTACTGCACTTCAAATGGTTGATTATTAAAACCTTTTCAATATTTATTAGTGTTAACTTTACTTTTTTTTTATAAATTTCTTTAGTTTTTTTTTGGTGGTGGTGGCGGCGGCGGCGGCGGTGGAGTGGTGGTGGTGGGATGGAAGAGGAGGAACAACAGATCGTAAAAGACGATGAGGTGATTGAAACTAGACTCTTAAGTAGAGGGCTTGTACATGCGCACTTCCTTAAGATGATTCATCTAGCTGCAAGACAAAAAAACCATAGGTAAGTTTCATCTTTCTTTAATATTTTTTGTCTTGCAAGGATCCCACACATGCTTTAAAAACGCTCTTTTTAGGTATTTTTCTGCTGTTTTTACTATATCATGCATGATTGGAAAATTGCGACATCCATCCTCTCCAATCCTTTCCGAACCATAGGTGGCCTCTGACGGCGGCGGCGCACAGCAGCGGGGCGACGGCGCGCCGCGTGTGCGAGCGAGGAGCGGTAGCGGGGGCGACGCACAGTAGCGGGTCGACGGTCCGCCGCGCGTCGAGCGGGCGACGAGTTGGCCAGCAACTGCGACGACCGCGACGTTCAGTGGCCGGCGGAAAGTCATAAACCCTCCTGCAGCTCCTGAAGCCTGAAGGTATAATTTTTTTCTCCATGTATTTTCTATCCAGTTCAATACTTCCTTTCTAGAAATCTGGATGTCTGATTGTCAGGTCCGTCAGTTCTTCAGTCTTCAGAGTTATCTTTGACCCTGACACTGATTTATTTCTTTCTATCCAGTTTGGTACTTGTTTTCGAGAAATTTGGATTGTTGAGTTCTTTCTTTCTTTCATTTTTTTTCAAGGGTTCAAGACTGTAAGGAGAAGGAAGCTCATTTGATTGTTTGGTTTGGAGAGGATGAGGAGGCAATTTCTGAATTTGGTGGTGGAGAGCCTGGACACTGGCTTACACTCTCTGCGCCGCATCAATCTCTCTAGCAATCTCTTCGACCCATCAGCAGCGGCAGCTGAAGCAGCAATGGCACGTTCAGAAGCAGCAATCACGGCGAACGCAGAGAAGCAGCTCGGATACAGACACGGGTTACGGTTCCTGCAGACGATGGCTAGCAGCTTGGGGCCGCTGCCTGATGCAGTGATCAACTTCAAACCATCCTGTCCGAGTCATCCTGGTGATGTGCCCTTTGATATGATCACTCTTCTAAGCGACGAGAGCAAGATCCTCTGGTCCGACTGCGCGGGATGCACCATACTCTATGATGTTGACTCACATTCCATCCTGACCGCACCCAGTCTCAGGGCGCCCAAGGGGCATGGCACCATTCCCATCTCCATAACCCGTGCAACTGCCAATGGTTCTCCGGCTGCACAACTTGACAGCCTCTACGTCATGGGCCGCTGGCTCCACCCTGATCTCAGGGATTACTGCTTCGAGAAGCTCAGCTATGATGGATGTCAGGATGTTTTCTCTATGCATGATTTGTACCGTGGATGGTATTCTCTCCCACCGCCGCCGGCCTATGAGGTACCTGATGACATAGATGCCTACACGGTGGTCGGTGGTTCCACTATCTATGTATCATCCACGAAACCGAGCATTGGCACGTATGCCTTCGACACAGAGAGCTGGGAATGGAGGCATGCTGGCCACTGGAGCTTGCCATTCTCTGGTAAAGCAGAGTATGACCCGGAGCTCAATCTCTGCTTCGGCCTTTCTACCTCCCACCCCTTCCACCTCTGCACTTCTGACCTCTCTGCTGTGGACTTTGAGCGTCCACCTACAGTTGATCACACCTGGGTAGATCTTGACATGCCTAAGAGCTGGTCCCCGTTCCACCTCGACCTTATCAACCTGGGCTCGGGCAGGTTCTGTGTCATCAAGATTTTCCGTTCTACGCTGCCCCTACTTGAAATGGGTTTCAGTGATGATGAGGATAGCGATGATGACGAGGCACTTAACTGCCGTGATGTGATCCCCTGGGAGTTTGCTGTCTTCACTGGCATTGAGATTGTGGGCTGTGATGGTGAGACTTCTCCAGCAAAACTCCGAATGTTGAAGCACATGTCCAAGTACCATGCCTTCGAAGATTATTGCATCAAGCGGGTGTTCTGAATCAGGCAGCTTGGCGTTCTACCCATTTTGCTTTGAAACAATGGTTTGTCTAGTATCCTTTTCAGTAGAGTGTGAGTATTGGGTTGAATAAGTTTGGAACTCTTCAAATTCTTGCTGCCCAGTTTCCCTGCTAGTCAGGTGCACAATTAGGATGAGGCTGATCTAAGCCAGGCTCTCTGGCTTCACGTGGTTGCTCAGTGAAACACAGCTGCTGACAGTTGTATTTTATCAGTCTATTTTATCTTAACTTTATGGTACATTGTTATCAGTGGCAAGTGAATTCTTATGTTTGAGCTGGATACGTTGTAGTAGTATCTACCCTCTTGGGACTGGAGGTGTTGCCCTCTTGGTCATGTGTAACGCCACATCAGCATTTTGGTGCATCATGTACAGGAGTTACTGATGAGATAGAGCATCTCTGGCGTCTTGCAAGAAGGCTGCCTCACTCGTGCTCCAAAAGTGCGCTTATCCAAGTCGTCGTTGGCAGCTTTTTGGGGCAATGGCAGCAAATATCCCCGCTTGCACAATCCACTGGCCGGGTAAGTATGCTGCGTACAGGGCAACAAATCGCTGCAGCAAGTGCACGAGCGGATCTGTTGTTTGCTACTAGATGTTGTCTAGCGACTGAATTGTTCTTGGAATTACTGGTTGTCTTTGCTGTGCTTCTCACTGATTAGGTCCCGTCTGTTTCACATGCGGAGTGGAAGCTTCTTCCGAGGATACACAAAGCTGTAAAGGATATTTGGCGTATGAAATGAAATTACCAGATATTCTCTAAATAATGAACCACTAAATCAAATGCAGGTGTTGAATACTCTGGACTCTCATGTATACTATTTGATTTATTTTCTGCAGGCCTTTTGCCTGAAATCTTTAAACTGCTGGCCATGTCGAGCAAACAATTCCTGTTGTAATTTTCCATCCCATCATTTAGTCAGAGCACCTAATTCTGAAATATTTTACCTATAATCATATTAATGCTCAGTCCTGATCTTTCTATTTAAAAACAACTAATGAAACTAAATTCTCCTGAAGTGGCTTTGTTTCTGTGGCTATATGCCTTCCCATTCATTCACTTTTATGTGAAAGAAAAGTACTTCAAAATCTCTACTGCTATTAAGGCTCTAAAGGGGATACGTCGTCACTAATCGTCCTGCCCGCCTTCCTCGCGCTAATCATCCGATTTTCTTGTAAACCAACCCACGCGCCACGCCCATGGTAAAAAACAAAACCGTCGCCCTCCCCCTCCTCATCCTTGCGCCCCGATGGCCACGACATCGACTTCGCCGCTGCCGCCCTCCCGACGACGCCCGCCCTCCCAGCGGCACCAACCCCCCTCTAGCTCCCCCTCCCCTGCGACCTCCCAACACCGCCCCCAAATCTTTCTCTGCTGCGACGCCGGCCCCCGCAGTCGCGGTCTACGACCACGGCGACATCTCTCGGAAAGCTGTTCTCAAACTCAAGCAGCAGATAATTGATAAGAGGATCCAGTGATGTAACGACAATCTCACTTTTGTACAATTTGGTAACCTAGGAATTGTGTTAATCTGCTCTAGCAAATGCGTCAAAAAACATAGTTTCTGAAAGTTTATGGATTACATGGGAGCGGCAACGCGAGAGACAACGCTAGACAGTAGAGCCTTTAAGTACTATCTTTAGTGGCATTGATAAACCTCTCACCCTATTATTAATGTTTTACACATGGATTCCCCAACACAGACCGGTACGCGCAGTCCCTTCAAAGATCTGACCAATGTTGGGAGAAGCTGGAAAGGCCCACCCTGTTGTTCAACATCCCTGGCAGCTGGTGAGCTGAATTTCGGAGGTTCATGGTTGCAGCTGGATTGTAGGTAATGAATGTTCACTGCCTGTTTTCAGCTCTATTCAATTGGTGTTGTTGTTCTGGTGTAGCTCGTATTAAACTTTGGGTTAGGATTTCCGAGATTGGGTTAGGAATTCACAAGATTGTTTAAATATTGTATATTGATGCATATGGAGTTTCTTAACCTATGTGAGCCTATATGAACTTACACCCTGACCCCTATCTAGATACTTAAAGTTCGTGGTGCGTCAGAATGCTCCTTCATCAGGTTGCTCTTTTGATTCATGTCGAAATGGATTTATAATATGGTAAACTCTTTCAAATAAATGCAGTGAGTTTTTGATCTTTTGTCCTGTTAAACTCTTGCAATAATTCAATAGGAATTTGCATTGCATTTCATGCTGGGCTAAAAGAGGGCTACCTGTATGGCAAGCTTGTTTCCAACATGTGATCCTCCATTAATCACATTAAAGGCAGGCACATGCAGCACTAGAGTTTTATATTATAGCATGCCTAAGCATTCTTATAACCTATACTTTTGTACTATTTTCCTTTGGATGTTTTCTGCTCATGTTTCTGAAATTCCACTTGAGCTTCTTTTTGTAGTAGTATTTCCACTTTGACTTCAGGTTTGCAATATAGTTCCTGGACAACAATATCAGAAGAAGCTGGAAAGCCAACAGCAACACTGCAACAGGTATCTAAGCTAATGGACTCAACCTGTCAGCGTCCATCCGAGAGTGCAGCATTTGTCAGGTTCTTACTGTTAGTTCACTTTCTATTTTTATCACATTTAAACTGCGGAGAAGACAAGCTTTAAATTTCTCTAAATTCCTTTTGCTTAGGTTGTTAGCCACAATGACTACAATAGAACCAATCGTTGCAAAGGAATTTGGCATAGAGGTTGGCTATAATCCTACTCTTTCAGCCGGCGCCCACTGTAATCCTTCTCCCATGTGTATGCAGTTTTGTTCTATAAATATATTGCATTTTTTTTATTGTATCACGTTCTTTTTTTTTTTTGTCTCTGTAGCTAAAATGCCAGGTACTAGACCTGAAATGTTTTACTGCCCGAAGGATGGGCAGTGGAACATGATAAAATGGATGGGCAGTGGTCATTCTGAAGTGTTTTGGGTGCTGATTTTCTGGACCTCTCCCTGAAAACTTGAATAATTGTTCTTGTTACGCATAGTAACCTTAATGCAATTGCCATGTTTGCAGTGAAGAAGTAAAACTGTGTGAAATATGAATTATCTTTGAAAAGTGTCGACCAAGAGTGTTTTGTTCTTAAACATGTTGAGCATGACATACCATAGGTGTTTTTCTACTAGCTCAAAAGGCTATTTGTCCTTGTATCGAGCAGCTGTATTTATTCATATTTTGTTAAAGTATTTCTTTATTATCTTCCATATTTTAAAAAGCACAGCCTTGCCTTAATAGTTGTGTTATGGGCACTGCCTGTTCAGAGTTCGTGCAAGCTTTACACAAAACAGGTCTGGGAAAGTAGGTATGCCTGTTTCAAAATCAGTTATATTTTGAAAATCCTTTACTCCATGACTCAGCCTTTTGGATTTTGAAATTCCTATCGCACCAATCTTCTTTTATTTCAGGTTCTCGGGGTCAAGGTGGTCTTCTTAGGAACAGTAAGGTGATAAGTTTATGGAACGATATGCTTTAACTGCTAAAGGTCTCACATGTCATATTGTTGTTTCATGATTGATGAAAATGGAAAATAGGGAGGGCTTTGGTGTGGGTATGTGTGTATTCTAAATTTATGCTTTGAGGCAGTGACCTGATTTGTTGGTTATCATAGTACTTACTATTCTTTTTGTCTCAGGACCATATATCTACTTACACATCAACCATCTTTCTCTAGAAGTTATCAAGGAAAGGCTTCCTGGTATATCTGATTATCTGAAACTTCTGAAATTTCATATCTGAAATGATAATATGGAATATGGGACTGCAATAGGTTGGTCACTCTCTACCATGACAAGAAGCACTTGGTTTTCCTTAACTGAATGGGCTGCTTGAAACTTAAGTCTGACCGTTCATGCAATGCAAATCTTCAAAACTGATTTCAGCTAACCATCTTAGTTCTTCACAAGTGAAAAAAAGCTCATCAAGAAAATACTAGGTTTGAATGCTAGCATCATGTTGTTTAGATTGGCTACAGAAATAGATAAAATGTGGTGCTGTCGGACTGCAACAGCAGAATACTTGTAGCTTCATCACATATTGTCATGCAATTTCTTGCTGCTATTTAGTTTCATGCCATCCTCAAATGGCTGGATCAAGCTGATTAGTGTTGTGATGTTGTTGGGTGACCTGGTTCCTATGTCACACCAGCAGGATGGGGCTGGGGGTGGACATTGCCATCGGAAGCTAGCATATTCCTGGTCTTCGCAAATTGCAAAGTAGATGTTTTAACTGAAATGCATCTTCTCTACTTTTGCGTGAGAAATCTGTATGGGTCAGATGTGCAGGTGCAAGCTGCACGAGATGAAATGAAGTGTGCGATGGATGTCCACCATTGCTCATGAAGATTGCACCAGACCTGTCTAACCAGGACCTTGCGTGCTTTTCTAGCTAATCCAGCAACAAAAAATGTATGCTTCAGGAAGATGTTCTCTTTGCAATTGAGAGAAGTAGGTGGCTTATTATTTCAACAGCGAGGCTATCATTAGGGTACATATGATGTTTTTGGCAAGGCACAAGATTCTCAAACATCAGAAATATTTATACCGTTGGGGGTATGCTTTTTGTCGTCCTATAGCATTATTTGCTTAGCGCAAATAATTGTATCTAGTTACCCTTCCATGTCTCAGAATTCTCGTTCTATATGCATGATAGACAGCTCTTATTGCGTTGAAAAATATTCAGCCCCTGACTAAAGGTGCGAAAACCATTTATGTGAGTTGTACCATGAGTATTGGATTATGTAATTTTCATCATCGCAACTGAATTAAGTACAATTCTTAGGGACCAAAAGATGCCACCGAGGAGTCTTCGCACCAGCAATACGACTTCTATAATCTACATTCTTTACAACATTTGTAAATACTGATGAAATCTCTACTGCGTGGTTCTACTGGCTCTTTTTATTGGGTGAAAAAAACATTTGACACCCATGGCAAGCGCACGGGCAGGTAACTACAACTATGAATTATTATTATTATTATTATTATTATTATTATAGGTCACGTATGGAAATCACCAATTAGAACATTGTTTGTTATTCTCTTATGTCATATCAAAATTTTTACTCGCGTGGCAACGCACGGGCACAGACCTAGTCACATATATGAGCTAACTATTCTTTTGACAGTTATCAAAGAGGAAACTAACTAAAAAAACAAGTAATGAATTAGATGAAATTTAGGTAGTGGGTACAGGAGTATAGTACGGTTGGTGGTGTCTGCTTATTTGGATGTAACTTGTACCATTGAATCAATTGCATTCAAACTAGGAGAAACACTGAGTTAATTTGCTTCAAACTCTCTTGACGAGTACCCATACAGGGGGTACCCTAAGCACATAGAAACTCCAGCCTGACGGCAGAGATTACGGCAACGGAGCCCTTGCCACGAGACGGAACTCTCCGACCTCCCCGACAGAGGTCGGAGCAAGACGGAGCTCTTCGACCTCCCTAGCAGGGGGTCAGAGCGAGGCGGAACCCTCCAACCTCCCCGAAGGAGGTCAGAGCGAAGCGGAGCTCTCCAACCCCCGCAACAGGGGTCGGAACGAAACACCGTTTGCCGACCTCACCAGTGAAGGTCGGAACAAGACGAAGTCCTCCGACCTCCCCAACGGGGGGTTGGAGCGGAACGGGTCCCATCAACCCTCCGACCCCCTCGGCAGGGGTCGGAGCGAAGCGGACCACACAGACCTCCCCGCTTGGTCTGCGCGGTCGCTTGCTCCCGAAGCAAGTATTAAATGCGGCACTCGAGTATGCACCGTAGAGCATATTCGCTTCCCATCATGAGAAGCCAGAGACAGGACACCACCGGCCTGACGACACGTAGCGGCTGCGCTCCCCGAGAGCCGATGTGTCAACGACTAGCGAGCGGCGTCGAGCCAGCCTTGCCCCCCAAGTTGGGCAAAACCCACTGGTTCTGACATGGCGGGCGAAAGGCTCGAGGGAGGCGCATGAATAACGAGGAGTGCCACGACGACCAAGAGATTAGCACCGAGACCCAGGCGCACTTCGACTCCTCCGAGGGAACGACCCCATCTGTTTTCTCCCCACCAGGTCGGATTGGTTGTAAGCCCTGTTCCCTGGCCTATATAAAGGGCAACAGGGCACTACTGAAGGGAGGAGAACAGACTCTAAGCCATAGTCTTCTTCTTCCTCAAGCTCTCACACGCACAACATCTAGCTACTTATAACACACCCAGAGGCTCATACCCTCCATAAACGCCATACAATCTCAGCACTACACTGGACGTAGGGCACGTTTGCCCAAACCAGTATAAACTGGATATCAAAGGCTCACCATTCGTAGTGCCTACGCGCTTCACCCCCTCTTGACCTACAAATCGTACTTGCCGGGATCCGAAACCCCGACATCTCTCTTATTACAACGGTGGACTATAGCTTGTAATTATTAATTGTCACAGAATTCTTCTTGATGCACGCTGTGAATTTTAATAACACCTTAAAGGAATGGAAAATACTACTGCTCTATTTTGTAGTTGTTTTGCGTAGAGTGTTTGATCTACTAATTCCATGTCCATGTTAAATTAAATAATACTCCATCCGTTCTTTTTTTATTTGACTCCGTTACTAATCAATCTTCTAGAGTCCACAAAGACTGACTCGAATCAAATATCAAAATTAAATATCTTCAATGCAAAAGTAAATAACAAGCTTAAATATTTATTTGATTTTCTAACATAGACACTAAAAACGAAGAAAGCACAATACTTTATTTCTTAAAGAACACATTCAAAACTCATGCTTGGTGTACAGAGTACAGACCAAGAATCAAACCACCCTCACCCTCCCCCCACACACATTTAAACTATGCAAAGTCCCGGTCGCAACGAATTTAAAGCATAATTTAAGTGTGTTGAGCAACAAACTTATATATTTATTTACGGTTATGAGGATAGTGTTGAGCAACAAACTTGTGAGGATAGTTTATTTACGGTTATGAGGACAGTTACTTTTGTGCATATTCTAAGGTTTTACGGTTACTGAGGATAGTTGGTTTACACTCGATTTTTAATGAATCAGCTAAGGTTTTACGGTTACAAGGATAGTTGATTTGCACTCGATACAAATACACGGTTGTAGGAATATTTAAGGGAACTCACACAGCTCTTCCAAAAGTTTTTATAGTCACGGAGGTAGTTTTATAGTTACGGATATTTATTTTGTAGTTTTATAGCTAGTTTATACAATTATATACAGCCATGTTACTCTTGTAACCTAACTTTGGCTAGCAATAATGTTTTGTTTTTCTAATGTCACCATGGAGGCACAACTATAAATTGTTACGCAGGTCAATGTGAATATACCTGTAGTAATTCAGGCTTGGCACTAGTTGCACTCAAGTATTTTAATTGTGGAACATCAGGCTGCTCCTGAAAATAAGTTTCACACTTGCAAAGGGCGGTGGCTATGTCTTACCATCGTATTCGGGGAAGTCCAACTTGTGGAATCGTGGTGGGCACAGTGCAAATGAACAGCCTCGGGACTTGGGCACAGTAGATGTCTAGAAGGAGGTGGAGATAATTTGGCGTACCATTAGTTATGTTTGTTCTTTTTATCTAGTAATATATGAACTAATATTGAAGCGGATGTTACGGGCTACTGAACTAACCAATTTATTTTGCTTTACATAATAGATATTTGGTCTCCAAGGTACCAAGCCTGAAGTTGCGCATCTCTCCTGAAGTTGAGGGATGAGAGCGAAAATAAATAGTGGGCAACCATTTATAAGGATAGAACAATTTAGTTAATTTTTTTGTACCTATTGCAATTGTTAAATGTTTATTTTCATTTTTTACAGGTAGCTAATGATTTATGAGACACAGTACATATTATTAATAAGTTGTATGGTTCGTGTGATCAAGTATATAAAAAAACAGTGCTTAGATATTTGTTTTTAATTGTTATGGTTGTGAGCATCTTCCATTGTTTGCACGTCTTGTATTTAGAGAAAAATTGATCATTACAACATTTTACTCTTTCCATATTTACTTTTATACTAGGGTATCTACTTAAAACGTTATAAACTTTTGATAGTTGGGAGTTTTTCCCAGTAATACGATGGCGGTGAGCGTCTTCCGTTGTTTCCATGTCTTATATTTGGAAAAAATATTGACCATTACAACATTTTACTCTAGCCATATTTAATTTACTATTGGGAGATTTACTTAAAATGTTATAAGATTATGATACAACTGGAAGTCTTTTCCAATCATAATAGGGTCGCAGCGACAGTTTTGTTGAAGTTTTACGGAATAGCATCACATCGTCGAGAATTGCATAAATGACATTTTACGCTTGCGTGCTAAAACAAGAGAGAATCTTATAGTAGCAGGGCTTGCTGGCATTGATTTGATAAGCCATGCGGTCACAAGTTGTATACGATATTTACAGTTGTGGATACTAACAATCGCTAGTAATTTTACTGTCACAAGCTGTACTTTACATGTGATTTATGGCTACATGGTTGATTTCTATCAATCTTTTACGGTCCCGGGCATTGCCTTATATAAAGAAGAGAGAATCTTACGGTAGCCGGGCTTACTGGCATTGATTAGAAAAGCCATAAGGTCACAAGTTGTATACGATATTTACACTTGTGGGTACTAACAATCGTTAGTAATTTACGGCTTTACGTGTGATTTACGGCTACATGAGATTTCTATCAATCTTTTACAGTTCTCACTACTGCGGATCGGAG
>SPJY01002334.1:0-10843 GCA_005191435.1 Raddia distichophylla | reverse complement strand
TTCATTCTCTATCCGACTACACCAATTCAATTTTTTAACAAAAAAATCTTATTCGCCCGCAGATGACTCGGGGAGGATTTCCCTTAGATTCCGCTAAGGCCGAAACATCGTTTAGGTGGCGTCACTTGGGTTTCTTCGCTTGAAGATTATAACGGTGTGCAGTGCCGCGTTGGGCATCGGCCGTCATGTACCGAGAACGTCATTTCCGTTCTCTTCTTTTGCCAGGACGTTCACCATCGAGCCTTTGGTTTGACGTGGACAACGGTGCACAGTTCCGCATGGGGAACCGGCCGTCGTGTATCGGGAACGTTGTTCCTCGTCGCCTTCCGGTAGAGCGTACGCCTTAGGGTTTTTGTTCACTCGATCAAGACAATGTCTCGCTTCGGTCATGCCTCAAACTCGACAAGGGCAGCGCACATCTTATTACAATATGTTCACTGTTGTCACTAGTGTCGTGACGTGGGAGGCTTTGCATGCCGCCGTCATGCTCAGATCTGAGGGGAGTGAGGGTCGCCAGGCCCGTCACTATGCAAGGGTCGCCATCGGCCGCCGCTCTGTTGGGAAGCTGGGGTCGTCATCGCCGTGGAGAGGAGAGGACCACAGAGCCGCTGTGCCGTCGTCGGGCCGAAGGTGAAGGAGGGGCGGTGCGGCCGCCGGGTCAGGCCGAAGGTACAAGAGGGACGGCACCGGACGTCGAGGACAAGGCGGCGTTGGGAAGGTCGTCCGGCGGCGTGGCGGAGAGGACAAAGGCGGTGTCGGGAAGGTCGTCTGCGGAGCAACGGAGAAGGTCAGCTTGGGGCAGTGTGGAGGCAGCGGATTCGACAGTGCCGGGCCCGGATCTGGGGCTGCACAGGGTGTCGAGGACAGGGTGGCACGCCGGTCGTGGAAGCCGGGCGCGGAGGAGGATGGGGCGACGCCGACAGTGGAGAACGGGGCGGCGCCGAGCGCGGACAGGACGGCGCCGGCTGAGAACGGCAGCGCTGGCCGTGGAGGAGACGGAGGCACCGGGCGTGGTCGGCAGGGGCGGCACAGATCGAGGCAGGGGTGGCGCCGGGCGCGGTGGAGCCGAGGCGACGTCGGGACGGCAGGGGTGGCATCGTCGTGGGCGTGGAGGAGGAAGAGAAGGGCGGCGCAGGCCGCCGCACGGCGAGGAGTCGGGGGCGCCGCCGGCTGAGAGACAGGGGCGGCATAGGGCGCGGAGGAGGCCAGGGCAGTGCTGGGCTCAGAGGAGCCAAGGCGGCCCGCTGGATTGGGGCCGGAGCGGCGCCGGGCGCGGAGGAGGCCGGGTCGTGGAGGAGGCCGAGGCGGCGCCGGGTCGGCGCTGGGCGCGGAGGAGGCCGGGGTGGCGCGCCGTGGAGGAGGAGAAGGCGGTGACGGCGCGCCGACCGCCCCCTGGCTCCTCTGCCTGAGAGAGAGAAAGAGAGAGAGAGCCCGAGGGCAGAGGACCGGTATTTATAGTGTTTTTCTAGGGTTTACCTAGTTTCTGGCCAGATTTGGGCCGGACTGGTTCCGGGCCAAATAATCCAACGGTTGCGGCCCGATCGGTGCCATAAAAAAAATTCCTCGTCAAACATCCAGTGAATGACCCATGCTACAGTGTGATTGATCTAAAGTTCTAGGAGCGGAAGCAAGCACAAAGATGAACACTTGAACACAATTTCGACTACTAGGAGGCACAATGGCACTCACACGCAAGCGATCAATTCAATGTGCAGGAGTAAATGAGTGGGACAAAAAGGCACAAACCAAGTTGTTTTCCGGAGTTCGATGCTCAACACATGAGCACGTACGTCTCCGTTGAGGAAACTTCTCACATAGAGAAGTCGGGATCCTTTCATCCCTAGCCCTCAATTCACTCGTGGTAACTCTTCAGCAACACATGGTAGGTGAGCTCCAAACCTTCTCTCGGAAGCGAGTTCTCTCACACACGAGACCTCCTCACAATCCGGCACGAACACACGACACCGACTACCGACGCACTATGGATTTCGACCTCAACACATGAGGCACCTACGACACACGGAGGTGGCCGCCGACACACAGCGGGCGGTTCCAACGGATGGAGAGGATGCACCCCTACACACGGAGGTGACTACCAATGGATGGTGGGTTTTCGGCAAGGTTGATATAGTCGTTCGCTTGATGAAGCACGGGGTGGTGAAAGCTTGGGTCTGCGACTTCCTCCGACGATAGGACCCCAAGAGAACAAGACCGAAGACCTCACCTCACCACCTTCTCTCTTCCACCATGGAGCTAGGCCAAGAGCTCCATGGAGAGAGCAAGACCTTGGAGATGGATGAAGAGGAGGTAGGGCACCACTTCTACTTCTTCCTCTCTTCTTCTCCCTCTCTCTCTCAATCTATCTCAAGCACACATGGAGGCCAAGTGTGGGAGGCTCTCAGATTTCCCCCGTGCTGGTGGCTCCTATTTATAGCCCAAGACGAAACCCTAAATAATGGATGGCTTAGATTCAATCTGGCTGAAAAATTAGCTTCACCGGATGCGTCCGTTCACCCACTGGACGCATACGACGAGCACTAGGCCGACATAGACAACGACACGGCTAGGGTTTGCCAAATCCATCGAACACGTCTAGCGAGAGCTCCTGCGACTTCTCTAATGCACTCGCCAGGTGTTCGCCGGATGCCCGTACAGGGACAAGCCACAAGTTACCCAATCGGATTGACACCCGCCGGACACGTCTGGTGGTACACTGGACGCGTCCGGTGAGCGCGAGGCCCAGACAAAGGCGTTTTGGGCACTTCGGGGCCGAAATAATTATGCCGCCAGACGAGTCCGGCTATCCACCGAACGAGTCCGGTGAGCTTAAATATTTCGCCCTACAGACAAAGAGGTTTCGGACTAACCGCAGCCACCAGACGAGTCCGGTGACTCACCCGACTCGTCTGGTGCGCCTGACAGGGCTGCACTATTCTCTCCTTTCTCTCCTCTCTCTCCCGGCTCCGGCTAGGTCTTCGGCTTTTGGCACTTTGCCCACTTGTGGACTTCTCGAGGGTTTTTGGATGGTCAAGACGGGATGTTTCGCGCGTTAAGAAATTTCTGCCTTTGAGATTTAGCAACTACGAAACCTCGAACAGTTGTTTCCTTGGAACTCTCTCGAAACCCTGACAGTTGTGTCACTCGGAATCCTTTCGAACACACTCGAAGTTTGGATGAGAATGAGGACTCAGGACTGTGTTCAGTGGGACCTTGCAACTAGACAGAGGATGATCTGTAGGCGTCTAAAATAACACACACAAAGACTCAGGATAACTATTAAATAAAGGTCCTTAGTCTTTATGTGGTTGACGACATGATTAGCTTGAGTCATCAATTACCAAAAACCAATTAAGGCCTAGGAGCCTGCACTTACACTTGTCACTCTTAGAGAGCGTTTTTCCTATATGGCTTGGAGTTGAGGATTTGAGGAGCTTGCCTTGGCGCATGTGGAAGCCCTCAAATCAATGTATAAGGTTTCGAAGCCCACCTTGGCGGAGCGAGGAATGACTACACCAAGTGTAGATGAGCCATTAGGATCGAGTAGGGGTCGGCTCTTGCTAGGAGCAAGAGCTTGTGTCAACAGGGAGTAGGAACTCCTCTCTGAACCTCGAAAAAAAATCTCATTTGTCTCTACTTTTTCGCATTTAACTTTCGTATGTACTCTTCCACTTGTTTGTTTCTCTATTATACTAATATTGTTACGCTTGCTTGCTATAGGAGTAGTAGAACTTAAATAGTGTTAGGTGGTGCTTCACTTAACTTAATTAATTTCTATTTTAATAATTTTTTAAAAAAAGTATCATGTTTACCCCCTCTAGGGCATACTTTTTACGTGTGATGTAGGACATCGTTACTACATGACATAAACGTGGGAGCTAACCGTTCGTGATACATGTACGGAGATATTATATTAGTATAGTTATAGCCTTACTAATGTGTAATTAGGTCTGGCAGTTATCGTTCCAAATTTACTATGAAAAACACATGCACGGGGAGAAACAAAGACCATGTCATTGTATAACATTGCATTGGAGTAGGATTGTTATTTCCGTCCCCGTGATGTCTGAACAAAGATAAGTCACCGTGTCCATTTTTTTCACATTTTTCACCAAGGTATTTTTGACATTTTGTTAGTTTCACGGCAGCAGAAAGGGGGCTTTTTTATCCTTCATTTGAGAAATAAACTCGACGGAGTGTCTTGTTCGCAATCGTCGACAAGTGATTTGGAGATATTAGAGAAGAAACACCAAGATCTTAGAAAAGGTTGAAAATAATAAAGAGTTTAACTTTACTAAATGAATGATTGCCGTAGATTACAGTATGAATTCAAGCTACCGAAGTATAACGACGGTTATTTTTATTTTGATTCGGTTATTCTGCAGACGTCTGCATAGACTAAATCGTGCGGTTGATTTTCCGTACCTATTTTTAAGTATGTTTCAATTGTTTTTTCACATTTTTTGACAAATGTATCCCTACGTTGGTACCGCTAAGTTTAGACGGCTTCGGCGAGGTGGGTGGCCATGTCCCGATCGACGAGGGCAGTAGCAGCTTCTTGTCGCTGCCAGACGATCTTCATAATTTCTCTAGAAAATAAGTGTTGTATATAAAAGTTGTAGAGAAATTTAATATGCATCATTTTTATGTTGATAACTTTTTCATTGGAACTATAGAATAAATCATAAAAAAAATGTTGTTGTGTTGGATAAGATTGATCACATAGTCTACCCACGTAAAAACACAACTCGATACACGTGGCCTCTCCATGTCCACACACTCCAGATGCAGCCGAGACTGACTTATCCATTAAGTTTTTGTCGCCCTCACCCGTCTGCTGAGCCTCGGATCCTCGCACCGGCATAAGTCTATCATCTGTGTTACCCTTGTGATGCCAACTTGATACATGTGGCCTCTCCAGGTCCACACACTCCATATGCAGTTGGGATTAATTGACTTATCCATTAATTTTCTGCCGCCCTCGACCGCTTGCCGAACCTCGGATTCTCGCACCGACATAAGTCTGTCATCCGCGTTATCCTTGTGACCCCCCAAATCCGAATATGATTGTCCTACGTGACCTCCTGTCGTCCTGGACACCTAAACCATCAGTTCGCATGCCGATATTTTGCCGGCCACGATCCACTTGAATCTATATCACGGAGATTAGTTCATCCAAAAACCCATACTTAATTTGATTGCATGCATATTAGTCTGCCTACATTAATAAATACACATTAGGTGCATGCCAAAATAATGTAATTCCAAAATCCACAAAAGTTACTACTTTCGTTTCGCTTCCCAACACAACAACAATATTTTTTATTTTTATGATTAATTCTATAGTTTCAATGAAAAAGTTATCAACAAAAAAATGATGCATATTAAAATTCTCTACAAGTTTTATGTACAACGCATATTTTCTAGAGCACGAGAAGACCTCCACAAATGCGAAACACAACGAAATTTGCAAATCGGAGCGAACCAGGTCCACTGGCAACAGACGGGGCCTAGTAAAACTAAAAAAACTGGATATCCATATGTGTTTGCTACTGTCTTCCCATGCACCGAAGGCCTTCGGACTAGACCTGTTCATGTGCAGCCCGACCCGGCAAGCCCGGCCCGAAAAAGCCCGGCCCGGCCCGAAAAAGCCCGACCCGGCCCGACCCGACCGGTGCACCAGGCCAGGCTTGGGCCTCGATCTGAAGCCCGGTCGTCGGACCGGGCTCGGGCCTGGAAAAATGCAGGCGAAGCCGTGACCGGGCCAGGCTTTAGGGATTCGGGCCGGGCTTTCGGGCTTCAGGCCGGGTTCGGGCCCGAATCCGAGGCCCGGGCATGATTGATCAGGTCTACTTCGAACTTAGTCCGGTGGGCACTGGAGGTCCAATAAACCTTTTTGTCTCAAAAACATTCAAAACCTCATTGAAATCAATTTTTCACTCAGAATCTCAGTATTACATGGATTTAAAAATGTTGTCAAATATTCATCACAAATAAGAATGACCACCTGATCTCTCAGCATTGTGTTTCTATGTATGCACCTACCTGCTAGTCGGTCTCTTTTTAATTTTATTTGACGATCATCCACTGCCCGTCGTTAATCAGTGGTTCTATGTTAAACAATGGAACATTGAGGTCCATGTTGGAAATTTGGAATATGGGGTTTTTATTAATTTAGAGGATGATATAGATGTTTTGGATTGAACCATGGAATGATTCTTCGACATGCAGAAACAAGTGATGTGAATCTGAACTAAGAGTCTAGATCCGAGTTTGTTGAAATGTGAATACATGAGACCATCTCTCCCTTAGAGTATACGAGTCACGCGACCAATGTACTGATTATTTTTTTTTAAAAAAAAAATTTGACCCACTCGACCGACGAACCCACGATCTCTTCTTGTGTACGTGTAGCGTGGTCATTGCTCAGTGCTCACCCAACGATGGAGATGGATCGCAATGGAGTAAACAGAGAGCAGCACCTGTCTATCCGGAACGCCACCGGCGCCGCGACGGCGTGGGCGGCCAGCCCGGTGGGCCGGCTGGTCCGCGTGGAGGTGCTGGTCACGCTCAGCTGCGCCCTGCATGCTGACGGCACTGGTCTTCCTCGGCTCCGGCCGCCGGAGCAGCCGCAGCGGCGCGTTCCGCGTCGCCGTCTGGTCGGCGCTGATGCTGAGCTACCCGGCCGTGTCCTACACCATCGGGCTCATGCAGTCCGCCTCCTTCCGCAACGATCTCATGCTCGTGTGGGCGTGCTTCCTGCTGGGCTGCGCCGACGGGATCTCCTCCTGCAGCGCCGACGACTCCGGCCAGCAGGCCTGCACCGTGCTCAACCAGGCCGCCCAGGCCGCCCAGACCGTCTACGTCTTCTTCCTCCTCCTTTCCTACGCCGATTCCTTGCCGATGCAGCTCAAAGCCCTCCTTTCCTTGCTCTGGCTGCTCAACGTCGCCAAGCTCGCCATTCGCCTTAGAGGCATCCTGTCTTTTATCCGGGAACGTGTCCTCACCGTGGAGAACAGGATCATAAACAAGTACACGCGTGAAACGTACGACTGGAACGGGAGCAATCCCTACCAGTTCTTGGTCGCCGGCGAGGCGAGCCTGCAGGACGAGCACGGGGACTACAGGTCGTACCGTGTCTCCGGCGGCGACCAGCTCGTGACGGTCGACAAGGTGTGGCGGTGCAAGGGGAGGCTGCTGAGCTCCGACTCCGACGACCCGGCCGGCGGTCTCAAGCTCAGGGATCTCTGCCTCTCCTTCGCTCTGTTCAAGCTTCTCCGGCGAAGGCTCAGCGGCTGCCCACTGTACCGGTACACCGGCGGCCCCGAAGACCGGACTTACTACGAGGACCATGTTAGATGATAAGACTCTTTGGAGATAAGTTCTAGTAGTTAGTGTAATCTTTATCTATACAATCTGTTGTGCCTCTCCTTCGCTCTGTTCAAGCTTCTCCGGCGAAGGCTCAGCGGCTGCGCACTGTACCGGTACACCGGCGGCCCCGATGACCGGACTTACTACGAGGACCAGAGGTTCCCTGACGCCGGTGGGTGCGTCGGCGACGGCCAGGAGAGGATGTACCGCATCGTCGAGGTGGAGCTGGGCTTCCTCTTCGACTTCTTCTACGCGAGGTACCCGTCGCCCAACCAAACCCTGATCCCCGAAACGGCCGCGTTCGCCGCGGCCGCGGCCGTGGCGCTGTGCCTGTGCACCCTCTTCTCCTCGCCGCCGCTGCACCACCATGATCACCAGAGCAGCAGCAACTTGCTGGTGACCACAAACATCTTCGACATCTGGCTGGCTAGATTGGTGATAGTCTTGTTCCTGACCCTAGAATCGTTTCAGTACTTGACGCTGGTGCTGTCGGACTGGCACAAGGTGAAGGTGCTGTGCCGGTACGTGCAAAGCCAGCCGTGGCACCCCAGAGAAGCTGCTTCTGAGGCTCTTCTTGAGTGCCACGCTGACCACAAGGTACTGGAGCTACTCGTTCGGGCAGTACTCGATTCTCAGCTCATGCCTGCAGCCAGCTGGGAACTCGTGCTGCATGTGGCCGTTGCGGCTCCCCAAATGGACCAGGGGCTTCCTGCCGGTACGGAGGACGACGGTGGCGCACCGCCATCTCACCGAGGCGGGCGATCTACCGCCATGTTGTTGATGACAAATGGCTTCCAGATAAAGCACGTCGACGTCTCATTGGTCAGAAACCTTGGCCGCGACTTCAAGCCAAGATGGCTGTATGAAACCATGCTGCCGCAGGGTGCTGTTCGCAGCATGCTGATTTGGCATCTCGCCACCACAGTATGCGACTACACTCTGCACTACTGCAGTCCCAGCACCAGCAGGCAGGCGCCGCCGCCGTCGGGGAGAACCACGAGGTGGCCACCTCGCTGTCGGACTACTGCGCCTACCTGCTCTTCCACGCGCCGGAGCTGGTGATGGAGACTTACCGGGACACGCAGGTATACTTGGAGATCCTGCAGGGAAGAGCGCAGCGATGCCTCGCGGGCTGCGGCTCCAGGGACGAGATGCTGAGCAAGCTGGCCACGTTCCAAGCCAAGGACGACGACGAGTTCGAGGCCATACTGGCCGACGGGAAAAGGCTCGGGAACGTACTGCTGCAGGGTGTCCGCGGCGACGCCGCGCGGTGGAAGCTGCTCGCCGAGGTGTGGGCGGAGAAGCTGCTGTCCGTTGCGCCGTCGAATAACCTGGCCGCCCACGTCCAGAGGCTGGCCACCGGCGGCGAGCTCATCACGCACCTCTGGGCCCTGCTGACGCACAGGGGGGTGCTCACGCAGCCGGAGATGCACCGACGCGGCCCAGGTTGGAAGACCATGTACGAACTGGTCTAGTGCATGGGGTGTTTGCCGTCCTCGATTACAGCGAGCACAGGCTGACATTTTGTTTTCGGAAACGTTAGAAAACGGACGTCCGTTCGAGTGAGTTCCCACGAAGGAGCTGATGCGCGTGCAGTCGTTGGCTTGATGCCGCGCCTCCGTGCCGTGTTGTACCGCCATGGAACGGATCACGCGCCGCCGCGCCGGGGAAAGAAGAGACGCGCCGGGCTTGCCTCTCTGCATCTTGGGAAGAATAGAGGGTGCCGCCGCTGTTCACGTTAAGAGGAGCCGAAGCACCACGCCGTATCGTGATCAGGCCGCGCCGGGCCGCACCAGGCATCGCACAGGAGATCAGAGGTCGGACGCCGTCGGCGCCATGGAAGAAGGATGTGAGTCGCTGCACCATGCTGGAGAAGAGGAAAGTGAGCGCCACCGCTCGCCGAGAGGAAGCAACGCCGCTGGCCGAAGAAGATGTCGTCATCCACGCGTTGGAGATGCCGAGCCGTTGTGCCGCTGTGCGAGGAGATGGGCACCGGGTCACCACCGTGCCAGGCCACCGTGGAGATGCGGAAGGCCAACATTTTTGTTCCTTTGGATTGGACCCTCTGATTTTCCTTTCAACCAAAGGGGCCATTACTTTGCATAAAATTGTTATTCTCTTCATTACATCATTAGATCAAATCTAGCATTGATTTAAACATATTTCTTGTTTGGTCTTAACAGGCTACCTGGCAATCAATTTCGAATGAGGAACGTTAGAAAACGGATATCCGTTCCTAACCTTTGCGACGGAGGAGGCATTCTGCGTCCTCTCTACTGACCTTTTTTACGATCTATATATAGAAAGCTCCTGCGACACCTGCTTGATTCGGGACGACGCGTTGCGGATCACGGAGTGGCCGAACAACGACGAGCGCTTCTCCAGCGTCCACGCCAGAAGGGTCACGTCGGAATCCTCGCCGCCGGGCGCCGCCGGCTTCACGCTGTGCACCGCCACGGAGTCGTCGCGCACGTCCAGGGTGATCTCCACGTAGTCGTCGTCGTCGTTGCTGACGGTGGCGGCGGCGGCGCCGCCTCCGCAAGGCGCCGAGAGCGGCGCCGACATGGACTGTGCTAACCGCGCGCTCTTCCTTGCGCCGGACCGCTTGCTGAGCGGCCCGCTGTGGGGGACGACCCTCTCGTGCGCTTAAGCTGAACCAAGCTGAACCTAATAGGCACGACTTGAACCAACATGAACCTATTTGACACAAGCTGAACCTAACCTGAACCAAGATGAACTTTTGGCCAACCTAAAGCTTCTCTGAAACTTAAGGGAAAGTCTGAACCATCCTGAATGCAACTGAAACTAGCATGCGAAGCTATGTGGACCTAACCTGAACCAAGCTGAACGTAACATGCACTACCTGAACCAACATGAAACTATCTGACACAAGCTGAACCTAACCTGTACCAACATGAACTTTTGACCAACCTGGAGCTTCCTTGAAACTTAAGGGAGTCTGGACCAACCTGAACCTAGCTGAAACTAACATGTGCACAACATGAAACCTAGGTGAACCAACATGAACCTAGCTAAAACTAACAGGCATAACCCGAACCAAGTTAAAATTCATAGAGTTACAAGCTGAACCAAGCTGAACCTAACATGTACCTAGGTGAACACAAGTTGAACCAAGACGAATATTTGGGTGAAACAATATGAACCAAGATGAACCTAGGTGAACCTAAGCTGAACCTAACAGGCACGACTTTAACATGAACCTGTCTGACACAAGCTGAACCTAACCTGAACCAAGATGAACTTTTGACCAACCTGGAGCTTCCCTGAAACTTAAGGAAAGTTTGAACCAGCTAGGTTCATGTGAAATTCAGGTTGGTTCATATAGTTTCATAGAAAATTCATGTTGGTTTAAGATTTTTCTGATAAAAAACAGATAGTTTCATGGAAAATTCAGCTTAGTTCAGATTGTTTCAGCTAGTTTAATAAAAAATTTAGCTTGGTTCATTTAGGTTCA
>SPJY01002332.1:0-15920 GCA_005191435.1 Raddia distichophylla | reverse complement strand
ATACCAAAACTTCATCTTACAAAGGTTGGCCAAGGTTTATAGGAGAGGTCGGATCTTCAGTGTTGAAGGTGATGTCACGCTTGCGCCAGTGGATGAATGTTTGCTCTGCAAGGCCCAATGTTTTAATCTCATCATCGGGGCCATTTCCAGCTTCAGGTCTCTAAATTGGGGAACACTCTGTCCACTTGGACTTTTGCGTATCCTAAGACAATACGCATGTTCTATAGGAGACCCCCTTCAACTATTGGGTAAGCTAAGGCCATAGCAACTTTGACCGTGAGGTTCATGACTGGCACGTTGAGCACACAGGTTGTTGGCTCTTGTATATCATCCACATGGAAGTGTTCTAAGGCGGCCTCCTCACGATGCGGCCCCTCATTCGGTGTGGATGCACAACTATTGCGACGCATATTGAAGGGACTAGTTAAGGCACCCTCCACACCTTGCACAGACCCACTAAGCACGGCTTGCACTTGTTGTTGAACTTGCTTGGCTATGCGGCTATCCATATCTAATATCAATTCTTCCCGTATATTTCGAATCTCCTGCTCTATATGTCTATCTATGTTTCTCTTTCGGCACTTATAGGAGAAAATGTCATCCTTGAATCCTTCTCTCTAGGGAATCTTGCTGCCAAGCCCCCGTGTCCGATCTAGGTGCTCCTTATTTCCTAGTGCAACGGTTAATTCATCCCTTTCCCAGTCTGCATAAAATGTTCAATCATCAGATTGGCTGCAAAGGTCACGTTCTTTCCGGCATATAGTTTGGTCGGAACTGTTTGAGAATGATGTAGTACCGTCAGCCATTACAACACACCTCCCTCTAAGGTATTGCTTGCACTGATGAGGCATTCCAGCAAATGGATGTCTGCCTTCTTCTTCCTTCTTCTGCCAAGCTTCAGCTTTACCCTTATACCCCTCTAGTTCCAAGCCTGTGCGGGTGTTTGTTCTTCTTGAAGATAATTTGATGGGCAGCACTAGATTCCTTTGTCTCGGCACTTTCAAGCATCGCCACAAATTCATCCCAGTATGGCTCCACTTGTGGATGGTTTTCGACGGCTGAAATATTGTTCTTTACGTAGTTCCTGTTCAATCTTCCCTTCCAGTTCTTCCATGACATTCCCATGGTCATTAGGGCATGCTGACGCACGCGATGGACTTTGTCTCTAGGAAATTCAAAGGTATAAGTCATCTCTGTCCACAAATCGTCTTTGATGGATTTAGGGACATTGCACCAGTCCTTAATGTTGATGGGCACCTTGTCCCTAACGATGACTCCACATGCTGTGATATACTTTGTAGCAGCTATAGATGGTTCGGTGGGCTGGCCGGCATCATCGAAACAATGGGACCTTGAAGATGCAATAGTCAAGCTTCCAAATCTCCTCTATAAAGCCATAATAACTCCTCTTTTTACTCCCAGTGTTGTCATATGCGTCAATGTGGACGCCACTGTTTTGATAAATGCTTTTTTCATCCTGAGTCTTGGTGTAAAATGTATATCCATTGATATCATATCCTTGCCATGTCACAACTGTACTTGCTAGTCCTTTTGCAAACCAATTTAGGGTTGCACTAGTTTCTTTAACAAACATGTATTTTTTGAACCACTGAGAGAATGTTTTATCCCTCTTTTTGGTGACCCACGATTCTGACCGCCCTTGATTATTTGCCCAAATTTCATACATGTGCATAGTCATATATGGGAACATCTCGATCGATTGTTTCAAGACTGTGAAATGTGCTTGCAAAAACAACTTGTAATCATGATTAGTTGTTGACTTCTTTCCTATTGTGCCTTGTCCAGCTAGCCTCCCTTCATGGTGAGACACAAGCACCCCCACAGGGTTGATATCAGCCATGTAGTCAAGACAAAACTCAATGACCTCCTCTGTCGCATAATTTTTTATTATGCAACCCTCAGGTCGAGACCGATTACGTATGTATGTCTTAAGAACCCCCATGTACCTCTCGAATGGGTACATCGAACGTAGGAATGTAGGGCCACATATCTTTTTCTCTCTAATAAGGTGGACAATTAGATGGACCATGATATCAAAAAAGGAAGAAGGAAGATATAACTCTAGTTGGCATAGAGTCTCGACCACGTCATGCTCCATTTGATCGTCCCGCGGGATCAATAACCTTTTGTGAGATTGCATTAAAGAAGAAACACAACCTCATTAGTACTTCGCGGACCTTGGCTAGCAAAATTCCTCTAATTGCCACTAGCAACATCTAGGTCATTATGACATGACAATCTTCATACCAGTCAGCTTTAGGTCCTTCATTGAGACAAGTCACTTGATGTTGGTAGAGTATCCTGATGGAACTTTACACTATGTAGAAACTTACAAAAAGCATACTTCTCTTTTTTAGATAGAGTGTAGGACGCTGGTGGATGATATGATTTTCCATTTCCGGCATCCACAGGATGCAACTCTGGCTTGATATTCATATCTTGTAAGTCCCTTCGAGGCTATAGTCCGTCCTTCGTTTTCTCCTCAGTGTTCACTAAGAGAGTTAGTACGCTTACACACACATTACTCTCTATGTGTATGGGGTCAAGGCAATGCCGAACATTCAAGTACTTCCAATAAAGTAAACTCCATCGTAAACCTCTTCCCTGCTACAAGGCCTGCCAACTACACATTAATTTGTTGTTCTGTCAAATTGTTTTGCCATGTTACAGTATGGATGTGCCCGTCTTGTAAACCACCTATGTCGCATGTATACCATCGTCCTGGAGTGCTTCAACCACACACTCTCAGTTTTATCTATGCATACAGGACATGCATTGTGGCCTTTTGTAGTTTGCTCCGAAAGGTTTCCAAGGGCAGGAAAATCATTTATTGTGCAAAACATGGCATGAAGATTGAAGTACTATCGTTTGTCCGCATCCCATATCTGCACACCCTCATTCCATAGTACCGAAAGTTACTCGACCAAAGGTTGTAAATAAACATCTATATCATTGCCGGGTTGTTTCGGCCCTTGGATAAGCAGTGAAAGTGTAATGTACTTCCTCTTCATACACAACCAAGGAGGTAGATTATATATGCACAGGGTCATAGGCCAAGTGCTATGAGTACTTCTCATAGTACCAAAAGGATTCATTTCATCTGTGCTCATCCCAAAACGGATATTCCTTGTTTCATTTGCAAAGTCCTTAATGACACTATCTATTGTTCTCCATTGGGCTGAATCAGCTGGATGCCTTAGCATTCCATCCCTATTACGCTCTTTAAAGTACCACCTT
This sequence comes from Raddia distichophylla, assembly GCA_005191435.1. Lineage (NCBI taxonomy): Eukaryota > Viridiplantae > Streptophyta > Magnoliopsida > Poales > Poaceae > Raddia > Raddia distichophylla. Next base: position 12,662 of record SPJY01002332.1, on the reverse strand, counting down.
AGTAATTTTGCATGCTTGTTGTTCCCAAACCAGCGCTTCAAGCGAGGGATAATTGGCAAATGCCGCACAACCTTAGCTGGGGGTCCTTTGCGGATCTCTGTGTATTCACTTTCATCGGAGCCAACGCCCTTACGTTTGTATCGTGATACACCATAAACCGGATATAAATGTTTTTCTGCATGTTGTTTTCCGATATAGGATACAATCATTTGGGCAAGCATGAATTCTCTCCACATCTAATCCCAAGGAGCAAACAACCTTCTTGGCGAGGTATGCTGTTTCTGGCAGCACATTTTCTTCTAGAAGCATATCAAACAAAATATGCAACAAGGCTATGAAGCTCTTGTCTGACAATTTATAGCGTGCCTTCAATTGTAGCAGCGAAAGCACCGTTTGCACCTTCGTGTGTTGTCCTTTACATCCTTGGTACAAGTGTTTCTCTGAATCATGTATTAAGGTCATGAATTGATTATATTCCCTCTTATTATTGTATGCTTCTTCTTCTGCATCACGTAACATCTGAGAAAGATCATTTTCTTGTCCAACGAAATCTGCATCCTCGCCTAGTCTACAACCATCGCCATCATATGAAATATTGTTGGCTTCGTCGTGCACGATATTAGCCCTTTCTTCTACAGTTTCCTCTTCTCCGTGCTTGGTCCAATTTGTGTAACCACATACGAAGCCCCTTCGAATGAGGTGCGTGTGATCCTGATCTCTATTTGAGTACATCTTCTCATTCTTGCAATCAAAGCATGGGCATAATATGTACTATGAATTTGCTCTCCTCCTCTGCTCATCAGCAATGCTAATAAAACCAGCCACACCTTCGATATACTCCTTGCTGCAACGGCTTTGATCGTACATCCATCTCCGATCCATGTACATTTAAAATATTATTTTATTCACGATCCATTGTCAAATATAATTTTCAAGCAAACCATGTAAGATCTATAATAGTATTTTTTGTTACAGTGAATATAATTTTCAGTCTCCCTTTTTATATAATGTAAAACATAGAGATAATATCTTAAATATTGCAACACACTACTAGATAACAATTGTCGGGTCTAATGCAATTGTAAGTGTCTAATATCAAAACCTAGAGAGCTAGCTATCTATAACATCATTACATAACTCCTAGAGTTATATTAAAGAACTAAAAAAATTTCATCACCAAACCAAATCAAGCAAGATCTAAGAAAGAGTAATTACTCACTCTTCATAGGCAAAAGAAATAGTAATTAATATGCAAGAGAGAGAATATTACTCACTTTTCATATGAGGTTGAAGAAGACCATGCAAAAAGATCGAAGAGGAAGAAGTAATGGGGAAGAATAAGCAATGGTGGAAGAGGAAGAAGAAATAGTGGAAGAGAAAGAAAGGATGGTTCAAGAGGGCAGGAGGACGAAGAAAACTCGGGCTAAAAGATGGGGCAATGATTGGGTTGGTAGGATACAGACACATCAATGTCGATTCGTAACAACAAATGGCGCAGAAAGGCAGACATCAATGTCGGTTTGACACATGAACCGACACTAAAGGGGCCGACCCCCTTCAGTGTCGTTTCGTGTTACGAACCGACACTGATGGGTGGTACATCAATGTCGGTTAGAAGTGAACCGACACAGATGCCTGGTGCAGAAGTATCCACCCGGATGCCACCTTATGAACTGCCACAGAAGATCTCATTTGTGCAGGTTCAAAGTGAACCGACACAAATGAGGGGGTACATTTGGCCTGTTTTGGCGTAGTGTATATGTCCATTGAACCGGTGTTCGAATATAGTTTGAGAGCAATTACCTGTCAGTACGAAGCAAGCAAACCTTTCTCACCAAGTACAAACATTTTTTTAATATCCAGTTTTGCGGTTAAAAGTTGACAGCATATGTCAATATAACTCCGTTCCTGTAAATAATTAATTTGGAATATGGCTCCACGAACAAGATTTAAAACATAGCTCCACTTCCAATTTCGTGAAATATTCACGGCTTTGAGGCAAATATGAAATTCCTAAAGGTAAACTTATAAAATTATTTTTTCACAAGGTTATGACTTATGAGGTCAGTTATGCAACGTTATCCAATGTGGACAATGTACCTGTCCTGTAAATTTCATCTCAATTTTATGGTGTTAACTCATCGATGAAATTCCAAAAAAACATTGCAGACAAATTAATTATCTTTACTTTAATTTTATCGTGTAAACATGTACCTGAACCTCCAAATAGGAAACTTTTAGATAGTTTTACATTAACTGTCCAGTGTGATGCCAATGGTACTCCTGTGGATTGTCGCGTGGATCGGGAATTATAGGAATACTCACCTTCTAGTACAGAGAGAATTATACTAGCAGTCGCTGGTTAGACTCAGATGAACGCGCTGACACTACTGCGGATCGCCCTTGGCCAAGCGGCTCGTAAGCCCTGTGCAAGCGGTTTTAGAACCATCCAATATATCACCACATTGCCTCAAAAGATCTAGAGGGGAGAGCTAGCAAAATAGACATCTTTCGACAAAAACTAAGACACCAAGCTAGATCTAGCTCTCTAAAACAAATAATCATCCCTACCAACTAATTTCAACATCTTATACATATCATCCCTACCAGCTAGATCTTATGCATATGCAAGCGGTTCAAAGTACGAACCGCTTGCAGAGATTTTCCTCTGAAAGCGGTTCGTGATACGAACCGCTTACAGTGGGCAATCTCAGCAAGCGGTTCTTACTTGGAACCGCTTGTATATGCCCTTTCTCGCCACCCTCCCACCCGTTGGCCACGAACCGCTTGTGGCAATCGGGTCGCAAGCGGCTTAAAGTGGACCGCTTGTGATGGGCCGTTTTGGAAGCCTCGATCCGCAGTAGTGTAATTGTTAATATGTGAAAATAACCCATAACTTGTGAATTTGTGCCCATGCAGATGTAGATAATACTACTCGGGTGCAAACTATTTTTTTAAGTTTTTTAGGCCAAAAATTTGGATGAACAGTGAACAGAGATATATAGTTATCACTGCTAGTTTCTTAAATAACAGTGATACACTGCCTCTCACGCACCGCCGGTTCAAAATCCGGCACCGAAGCGAATTTCAAAACTGCAGTGATAATGACATTTTTGTAGTAGTCTATAAATGGTTCAAAATTTGTTGATTCTGACTTTATGTTTTCTAACTTATTTTCTTGATTTTTTAATTTGATGTAAGAATTGCCGTCTACTTAACAAGTGAGTAGGAGGAAGAGAACAGAGCAAAAATGTACATGCTAAGACCAAGCTATCCTAGCTGCAAAAAGTTACAACTTGCCGACTATGCTAGCACCCACTAGACCCTAGAGACAGAGATCCTACTTAAAGCAGGAGGTAAAAACAGAGACAAGGTGTCTAACAAGCCGAAAAATTCAAGCATTGCGCTCTAGCCAAATGTTTCAAAGGACAACTGACAGGGATGAAATAAACATTTTGTACTCCGACGATGATGTTGTGAAGCCATTAGTTCAGCAATAGAACCAATATGCCACAAACATCCTAACTTTGGAGCCGAAAACGCAATCGAGGAACAGGTGGGCGGCTGGCTTTCTCCCATTGAGGTGATAGATGTAGCTGTTTGGCAGCTAATGATGGAGAAAAACCAATCAGCCGTCAAAAATGTGACAGCGCAGGATCATCCAGGCAAAGAATTTACCACAGGCCTTACGAGCCACTTGGCCTACCCCGATCCGCAGTAGTGTGTCAATGCTTCCACCAAGCCAATGCAGATTATAAACCGACTTTATAGAGAATGTGTCAACTGAGGTGAAGTGCCAGATACACGAGTCCGGGGTACCAATATATAAGTGCATTTGCGAAACTGTACACTAGAGGGTGATGAACTCTAGTAACAAGTTGACGGAGAAATATGGCTCAAATCGGAGATGGAGTTACGTTGTTGGAGAGAAGAAAGCGGTTCGTGATAAGAACCGCTTACGGTGTGCTATCTGTGCAAGCGGTTTGTATCATGAACCACTTGCATATGATTTTTTCTTCCCGTCCAGTGCATTTAACCCCTTCTTCCTCCCCGAGCAGAGCTCGCGCAGTAGCACTGACGGGCCAAGCTGTTCATGCAGGGGAGGTGCTGCCAAAATTTTTAATTGAGGCTAATAGCTCCAAATTAAGGTTTCCAAGGTAAGTAAACATGGTCTTAACTCAGTTCCAGAGCCAACAAAGATAGAGAGCGTGAGCAAAATTGTCAATGTCAAGTACGCCTAATCCTTGAAGATTGGTTGGGCCACAAGAAGAGTTCCAATTAAAGCAACACTGTCCTATTGACGCTGAAGGATCAGAATTGGCGACTAAAAGGAAAGGGTGAACAGGAGGTCGACCGATTTTTCTTCCGATCACAGTTACCCCAATGATCTACGTGGCATAATCACAAACACTCGGCTTACATGCAGTATGGAACCCTCACTTGACGATTGATCAAACACTCGGCATGCCTTAATCAAACACACGGGATCTTGGTGCTCTTGAACATATTATGGAACCTTTCCCGTGCACTAGCATACTTGTAGTGCTGCTGCACCCGCCGTTGGTCACCATCTGCGCAGCCGCCGCCAAGGCCACCAGAGCAGGCCGCTTGACCCCGTGCGCGCCTAGGGCCCGTGAAACTGGGGGCGCTGGGTCGCCGCTACCGCAAGGCTTAGCCGCAAGCTCTGGCGCCAGCCGACGTCCTCACCGACGCCCGCGAGACCGACCATCACGCAGGCCGGCGCGCCGTCTTGCAGGAAACCTTCGCATTTGGTCACCTGCTGCTCCAGCCATGAAGCTCGCTGGCGTGCTGAGGACAGCCGCCGTGCGTCGCTGCCTGTGGATCTTGGGGAGCTCACCGCGCCTCCTCATCTGGGACTGGCCAGCCCACAGCTATCCTGCCGTGGCTGAGCCCAGCCGCCGCGCGTCTTGCCAGGAAGACCACACCCGGCCTCCTCCTCTCTCTCCCTTTTACAATCTCTCTCTACCTCACTCTCTCTAGGTGCGATAGAACAGAGGAGTAGAGACAAATAATACCTCTCGCTTTCTTTGATTTGTGACACTAGAAACATAGAGGAAGCTGCGAGAGATCACCCTCTCTCGCCTCACGGTCTCTCTCTAAATCTGGACCTTACACTCTCTCTTGCTCTCGGTGTGTTCACGATGGGAAAGAACCAGCCCAGAAATTGATCAGGGTTTTGATACCGGCTGACTCAGAACCTAACCATGTGTGAATCTTTGAGCGAACGCCGACCGTCTCCAACGATCCCTTCGCCTTGAAGTATCCGCGCATTTGTAGCCACGTGCCCTGATCTCAACATGCCTCGTCTCACGCATCGGGCTCCCATTGAACCATCTCGACTCTTGGCGTAGGCTTCGACAACCACTTGTCACCTCACGAGTTTCCTTCGTCTCGAAGCATCCACCAGGTGCCACATGCCCTCGAGCGGAGCCCGCTTTGCCCCTCGCACATCCGGACAACTTACGGACCGCCCTGGCAACCGGTCCTGACCATCGATGTCAATTGCCCACCTGCGAACCAACAGACTCAGACAAACCGTGATACGAACCCAAGTCTTACCACACTTGGTCCGGGGTTGGTCCAAACCGACCGGAGTCGTGAAAGACATCACAATTAAATAACTATGCAAACACTAAGTTCCAGTACATCGTCCATACCGTCACAAAAACTGCTCAGTCTCAACTGTTTTCGGCACTAGACTGAGCCTCAGCCCTCCAAGTCTAGTCCCAGTTCTTAACCTCACCACGGTATCTAGCCTCGTCCGTGTACGACCGTCCCGCGTCTTTCTGCCGTTTTGAACCCCCAAACCTCCAGTTCGGGTCCGACATTGTCCCCCCATAGTACATATACCGGACTTGACCTCACCCGTCTGAGTCATGCCTCACCATGGCTCGCCCAGCTTCAAAGTCTTGCAACAACACATACACACACACAATTTTGCAGCACCGCACATATAGCCAAGTCTAATCAAGCACATTAAAAATCTTTATTAAGCACCAAACTTGTCAATATACCCATCACCAAAAGGGACAACCTCCACATCGTTCAACAGATGATTAGTAGCAACTAATCCAAAGTCAAACTTATCCAATTGTCTAAGTACAAAGTGCAGCGTAGATACCACAGAGAGCGTGTACGAACAGGATGGCAGTTATGACAAACTTAAGGAGGGCCACTCTTTCGCCTTTGGCCAAGCGGTTTGCCACCTTGTCTAATAGCGGTAGAAAGTGGATGCACCTCAACTTTTGGTGGATAGGGAGAGCCTAAGATAGCTGAGGAAGAATGTGGAGAGCTGCAGGCAAGGGCGGACCCACCACGAGGACTGGTGGGGCCTCGGCCCTACATAGGGCCCATCCCTGCTCACCAACACCAATTCAAGTGCAATTGAAACCCACCGAGGCTGTAGTTTCTTCTTACATTGATGGATCTTAATCCTTCTGTTAAAATTCCATCAATCACCTCAATTACCATCTCTTCTTTCTCTCTTTTCTCTCTCTTTTCTCTATAGTGTGCAGCAAACTCTCCATCTCCCCTTTTTCTATGCCGCACCTATCAAATAGGCATTCGAAAACCAAATCAATTGCCTTGATCCTGTTGGGAAACCACCGTTTGGGGAGAGCCCGGCCCGGCACAGGCCAGCACACGGCATGGTGCGGCTAGGGCCGGCCGGTAGCTCCTCCACGGTGGGTCCCACATTGGACCTAGCCTAAACCCTAAGCAGTACTATATAAGAAGAGGTGCAGCACCCATTGTATAACAGATCTGAAAAATAATAAAGAGAAGCTCCACCCTATATCTCTGTGTCCCCTGTGAATTTGATCTTTCTCTGTGATTGATTGTCCACGTTTATACATCGGACTACACTTGGTAGCGAGGTTCCTCAACACGTTATCAGCACGCTCGCTCCCTGACGAGCTCATCAATCCGCGAGGAAGAACGATCTGCAACCACTTCTACCACGAAGGTATATTTTGGGCACCGGTTACCCCGTAGATCGTGATCTGTGCATGAATTTGATTGCAGATCGAGAAGAATTGTGGGGATTTTCCTAATAGATTGAAAATCTTGCAAAAACTTTTTAGTATATTTATTTTTTGGGGAACTTGTAAAAAGCAATCTTGAAGATTGATCTTGATCTTGGCGCCGCCGCCCTGTCGGGTACATCAATGTCGGTTAGAAGTGAACCGACACAGATGCCTGGTGCAGAAGTATCCACCCGAATGCCTCCTTATGAACTGCCACAGAAGACCTCATTTGTGCCGGTTCAAAGTGAACCGACACAGATGAGGGGGTACATTTGGCCTGTTTTGGCGTAGTGTATATGTCCATTGAACCGGTGTTCGAATATAGTTTGAGAGCAATTACCTGTCAGTACGAAGCAAGCAAACCTTTCTCACCAAGTACAAACATTTTTTTAATATCCAGTTTTGCGGTTAAAAGTTGACAGCATATGTCAATATAACTCCGTTCCTGTAAATAATTAATTTGGAATATGGCTCCACGAACAAGATTTAAAACATAGCTCCACTTCCAATTTCGTGAAATATTCACGGCTTTGAGGCAAATATGAAATTCCTAAAGGCAAACTTATAAAATTATTTTTTCACAAGGTTATGACTTATGAGGTCAGTTATGCAACGTTATCCAATGTGGACAATGTACCTATCCTGTAAATTTCCTCTCAATTTTATGGTGTTAACTCATCGATGAAATTCCAAAAAAAACATTGCAGACAAATTAATTATCTTTACTCTAAATTTATCGTGTAAACATGTAGCTGAACCTCCAAATAGGAAACTTTTAGATAGTTTTTCATTAACTGGCCAGTGTGATGCCAGTGGTACTCCTGTGGATTGTGGCGTGGATCGGTAATTATAGGAATACTCACATCTTCTAGTACAGAGAGAATTATACTAGCAGTCGCTGGTTAGACTCAGATGACGCGCTGATTGTTAATATGTGAAAATAACCCATAGCTTGTGAATTTGTGCCTGTGCAGATGTAGATAATACTACTCGGGTGCAAACTATTTTTTAAAGTTTTTTATGCCAAAAATTGGGATGAACAGTGAACAGTGATATATAGTTATCACTGCTAGTTTCTCAAATAACAGTGATACACTGCCTCTCTCACGCACCGCCGGTTCAAAATCCGGCACCGAAGCGAATTTCAAAACTGCAGTGATAATGACATTTTTGTAGTAGTCTATAAATGGTTCAAAATTTGTTGATTCTGACGATATGTTTTCTAACTTATTTCCTTGATTTTTTAATTTGATGTAAGAATTGCCGTCTACTTAACAAGTGAGTAGGACTGTAGGAGGAAGAGAACAGAGCAAAAATGTACATACTAAGACCAAGCTATCCTAGCTGCAAAAAGTTACAACTTGCCGACTATGCTAGCACCCACTAGACCCTAGAGACAGAGATCCTACTTAAAGCAGGAGGTAAAAACAGAGACAAGGTGTCTAACAAGCTGAAAAATTCAAGCATTGTGCTCTAGCCAAATGTTTCAAAGGACAGCTAACAGGGACGAAACAAACATTTTGTACTCCGACGATGATGTTGTCAAGCCATTAGTTCAGCAATAGAACCAATATGCCACAAACATCCTAACTTTGGAGCCGAAAACGCAATCGAGGAACATGTGGGCGGCTACCTTTCTCCCATTGAGGTGATAGATGTAGCTATTTGGCAGCTAATGATGGAGAAAAACCCATCAACCGTAAAAATGCGACAGCGCAGGAGCATCCAGGCAAAGAATTTGCATTTAGAGGTGGCCTAGGGCTTCTAGACCAAAGTGTGCAAGAGAGTGTCAATGCTTCCACCAAGCCAATGCAGATTATAAACCGACTTTATAGAGAATGTGTCAACTGAGGTGAAGTGCCAGATACACGAGTCCAGGGTACCAATATATAAGTGCATTTGCAAAACTGCACACTAGAGGGTGATGAACTCTGGTAACAAGTTGACCGAGAAATATGGCTCAAATTGGAGATGGATCGTTGTTGGAGAGAAGAGCACCAGCCACCGTTCTATTCTTCCTGAAGACATAGAGAAAAGACCAGATACAAGAAGCTTGGGCGCCGTCCCTTGCATCCAATTGTCGTTCCAGAATGTAGTAGAAGCCCTATCACCGATGAGGATGTTCATGGCCATCTAAAATTGGGCAATGTCGGCCTATGAGGACTAAGCAACCATGCCAATCTAGGTTTGCTGGGGGAGGCTTTTCTGTTCCAGAGCCAACAAAGATAGAGAGCGTGAGCAAAATTGTCAATGTCAAGTACGCCTAATCCTTGAAGATTGGTTGGGCCACAAGAAGAGTTCCAATTGAAGCAACACTGTCCTATTGACGCTGAAGGATCAGAATCGGCGACTAAAAGGAAGGGTGAACAGGAGGTCGACCGATTTTTCTTCCAATCACAATCACCCGAATGATCTCTATGGCATAATCACAAACACTCGGCTTACATGCAGTATGGAACCCTCACTTGATGATTGATCAAACACTCGGCATGCATTAATCAAACACACGGGATCTTGGTGCTCTTGAACATATTATGGAACCTTTCCCGTGCACTAGCATACTTGTAGTGCTGCTGCACCCGCCGTTGGTCACCATCTGCGCAGCCGCCGCCAAGGCCACCAGAGCAGGCCGCTTGACCCCGTGCGCGCCTAGGGCCCGTGAAACTGGGGGCGTTGGGTCGCCGCTACCGCAAGGCTTAGCCGCAAGCTCTGGCGCCAGCCGACGTCCTCACCGACGCCCGCGAGACCGACCATCACGCAGGCCGGCGCGCCGTCTTGCAGGAAACCTTCGCATTTGGTCGCCTGCTGCTCCAGCCATGAAGCTCGCTGGCGTGCTGAGGACAGCCGCCGTGCGTCGCTGCCTGTGGATCTTGGGGAGCTCACCGCGCCTCCTCATCTGGGACTGGCCCGCCCACAGCTATCCTGCCGTGGCTGAGCCCAGCCGCCGTCTTGCCAGGAAGACCACACCCGGCCTCCTCCTCTCTCTCCCTTTTTCAATCTCTCTCTACCTCACTCTATCTAAGTGCGATAGAAAAGAGGAGTAGAGACAAATAATACCTCTCCCTTTCTTTGATTTGTGGCACTAGAAACATAGAGGAAGCTGCGAGAGATCACACTCTCTCGCCTCACGGTGATCTCTCTCTAAATCCGGACCTTACTCTATCTCTCCCTTGCTCTTGGTGTGTTCACGATGGGAAAGTACCAGCCTAGAATCTGACCGGGATTTTGATACCAGCTGACCAAGAATCTAAAAATTCTTGAATCTTCGAGCGAACGCTGACCACCTCCAACGATCCCTTCGCCTTTAAGTATCCGTGCATCCGTAGCCACGTGCCTTGATATCAAACCTTCATGCCTCATCTCATGCATCCGGATCCCACCGAGCCGTCTCGAATGTCGGCGTAGGATTTGACAATCAGTTGTCACCTCACAAGTTTCTTTCATCTCAAAGCGTCCACCAGGTGCCACATGCCCTCGAGCGGAGCCCGCTTTGCCCCTCTTGCATCCGAACAACTTGCAGACCGCCCTGGCAACCGGTCCCGACCATCGACGTTAGTTGTCCACCTACAAACCAATAGACTCAGACAAATCGTGATCCGAACCCATGTCTTACCATAGTTGGTTCGGGGTTAGTACGTCCAAACCGACCGGAGTCATGAAAGACATCACAATTAAATAAATGTGCAAAAACTAAGTTCATGTACATCGTCCATACTGTCACAAAAACAACTCAGTCTCAACCGTTTTCGGTACTAGACTAAACCTCAGCCCTCGAAGTCTAGTCCTGGTCCTTGACCTCACCGTGGTATCTAGCCACCGTCACGCGTCTTCCTGCGGTTCCGGACCCCGAACCTCCAGTTCGCTTCCCGACACTGTCGCCCCATAGTACATACATCGGACTTGGCCTCACCTGTCTGAGTCATGCCTCACCATGGCTCGCCCATGTTCAAAGTCTTGCAACAACACATACAAACACACAATTACGTAGCACCGCACATATAGCCAAGTCTAATCAAGCACTTTCAAAATCTTCATTAAGCACCAAGCTTGTCAATATACCCATCACCAAAAGGAACAACCTCCACATCGTTCAACAGATGATTAACAAGAACTAATTTATTTGAAGAGAAAAAAAATTCGATGACATCGATCGGGCCGTCACCCCTGGAATTATTTTCGCGGACTAATTTGGCCCAGAACCGGGCACGAAAAAAAAAAAAAACCACCCCAAACAGAGGGGGGGGGGGGGGGGGGGGTTTTAGGACACAGCAGACTGCGGCTAACAAAAAAAAGGTAAGAGGCAGGGGGCGCCGTGCTCCTGATCGGGCTCTCCCTCTCCATTGCTCTCCTCCCTCTTTCTTTCCCAACTCTCTCTCTGGTTCCTCACGGCAGAGGTGGCCGGGGCGCCGCCCCCTCCTCCCCCTCGGCCCGTGACCTACGCGGCGGCCCGGCGGCGGCCGGCGCGGCGGCGCCCTCGCCTCCTTCCACCTCGGCGCAGCGGCCGACGCCGCTCCACGTGACAGCCCGGCGGCGGCACCCGCCCGTCCTCCTCCAAGCGCCGGTGACGCCGTCCCCGTCTCTGGCGCGCCGCCCCCGGCCTCTCCACGCCGCAACGGCGGCCAATGCTGCCTCGTCCGCCTCCACTGCCTGGCGCTGATGCCGCCTAGATCCAGCGCCGCCACGGCTTCCTTTGTGCCCAGCGCCGCCCTGGCCCAGATCTAGCGCTGCCGTACCGCCTTCCTGGCGCCCGACGCCGTCACCTGCCGGCAGGCTGCGGCGCACCCCTTCAACGTGGTCGGCAGCTTCTTTTCTCAATGTGGTCGGCGGCGATCTCTTATCTCCAGCTACGATGGCACGACTCCTCCGCGCGCGATGGCGGCCCGGCGACCTCGTCCCTATCCTCATGGTGCGGACCGGCGACATCACCATCTCTAGCGCTCCTCTTCGTAGACGCCACGCACGACATCTCTCTTCCTCACATTTGCGGCCGGTGCGTCTTCTCCTCGGCTCAGCATAGACAATGGCAGAGGCGGACATCCGAACGGCACCCGGCGTTCACGACCATGGCTCCATCACCCCCACGACGGCGGCCAGACAGTGGCGACCCCATGCCCAGCGCGGCCGACGACGCCCATGTTTTCCTCTGCCTATCGGCGTCAACAACTACCTCCTCCGGCTATCTTCCACACATGGGCGACTGGCGCGTGCCCATCTTCTCCAACGGACCTCGCCTCGGCGGTGGCCCTGGCTGCGGCGGAGGCAACACACAGGTAGACATACCCGACATCGCTCACGTCTTCCTTTACCTGAACGCGGCGCGGCCGCCCCTTACCTTTGACACGACGTTAATGGAGCCGGCAACGCCCGACCGTCATCAACTCCTCCGCGGCGTGACCCTGGCCTCAGCCTCCCTCAGCACAATGGCGGCGCGGTCTCGTTCCCTCTGGCATGGCGGTGATGGCTCGGTGCAGCCCCTCTCCTGCCATCTTCAAGGCGTCGGCCTTGGCTCCCTTGACACGGCCTGTGAGCTTCCCCCGCGGTGACACGGTCCCTAGCCGGAGATCCTTCCCGAGTCGTCCGCGACTCAAAATGGAGAAGCCCTGAACGACGACACAT
>SPJY01002313.1:440859-466022 GCA_005191435.1 Raddia distichophylla | reverse complement strand
ACCTACGAAGCCAAAAAGGGCAGCGTTGCGAGGAGAGGAAAAATCCAGAGGTGGGACGGAAAATGGCCCACACTGTAAAGGAGTCGGGTGCGAAGTTACGGGAATGTGGACATAAAATCACAAAGGATAGGGGGTTTTATGCAAAGTCATTAGGCCGGATCCAATGGACTGGGCAGGAGACAGCGCGGCGAGATTGGACGGTCGAGATTTTTCGGGCGACGTGGCCACGCGAGGGTGAGCCTTAGAGCAACTCCAGCAGCTCCTCTATATTTCCCCTCTAAAACACTATTAGCGTCCCCTCTATCCATCCCTCTAAAATTCCTTCAGAACTTACACTACCCTCTAAAAGATTCCTTCCCTCCAGCAGCTCCTCTATAAATGCTACAGTAGTTTCCAGGAGCTCCTGGAGTTGCTCTTAGGGAGGCGCTATATAGCGCCGCAGGCAAATACGGCGTATGAAGTATATACGGCATATAGGACTGATACGGCGTATGAAGTATAAGTATATATGTGTCGCGACCAGGCTGATGCGGCTAGCACCTTAATATATAGAATGATGCATGCCTTCGTTGGGGTGCCCAGGAAAAATGGACAGGCTTGTCTCTACCTTCGTACTATGCGTATCCTTGCAAGAGAGATAGATGTTTGTTTCACATAGCACTATCTTGAGATTACATCGTAAACATTTGCAGCCTTTTTTAGATTTGCATCCTTTCCTTTTAAAATTACAACAAAACTGCATGAAAAGATTAGCAATTTTAACATATTTTTTTGGCAACTGCACTGTCACTGCCATGTTTTCACTCATACTGGTAAGCCCAATTTATCTTTTTAACAATCTAGGAAAAGAAACTGCACTAACAGAAATAAGACAAACAAACGATGAGCAGTTACAAGTATAAAGGATTTATGAATTTCACCAGCAGTCATGTAAGAAGTTTGCTGGTACGGTGGTACCATTAACTAACGGTCAAAAAATGAGGGTAATTGCTCCTCTTGGAGTAAACATGGGTATGCAGAAGAGGGGGGGACTGGGGAGGAGAGGAGGGAGAGGAGGAGAAGGGGGGGTGGTCGCGGGGTGGGGAGGAATTCTACGCATGGGACAAACCCCAGTGGCTAAACGTACATAAAACTCATTATTTCGAATCCTTCCACTCAAAGAGACTTTGTGGGGTGGGGTGGTTGGGGGGTGGGGGAGCAGTGTAGTTCTCAATTGACAACATCCAGGACCAGCTTGCGAGACTTCAGAACCGACCACTTCATGTGACGGTAGTATGCAGCTTGGAGAAGAGCAAGTGACAGTAGGAAGATCCATTTGACACCCATCTATAACAAATTAGAGCAGGTTGGTATTAGCCATATCAGATCAATGGCCAGCTAAAAATTAGGAGCATAAAAAAATATATGGGAGGTAGTTACCAGTTTCCTCTCTTCCATCTCAGGCTCAGCTGGACAAGAAAGACATCTGTCATAGAAAAATGGAGAGAATCATGCTTTAGTAATAGCTCACAAACTCAATCCTGAAGGGGCAAACAAAGGATAAATGAAATACCAGGAGTACCATCTTCATACTCAAGAGCTCCATCCATAAGCATCTTGGGCATGGCTATGGCACCACCAGGGAAGTAGGGATTGTAATGCAGCCCATCACGAATCTAGATGATTTTAAAAAAAACAGAGAAGGTATTAATACAGCAAAAACAGAAAGCAGGTAAGAAAATACGAATAGTATAAAAAGATTACAACAACGAATAAAGTAAGCTGCCTCTTGCTAAATGGCTCACAACAAAAACTGTTCTGAAAGAGTAGAAACTATAATGTACAAGACTAATCTGTAAATTCAGCATATAGGATCAGCATTTGCAGAGCAGATTAATAAGTTTTTCCTTCTGGAATTAAAGAATGATCCCATGCGGTCAGAATCAAAACAATAATTGACCAAATATGGACTGGTTAAAATATTTGAATGTCACTCTTCAGGCTTACACCTTTTTCTTTTTGTGCAAAAATTACAAATATCTATAAAGTGCAGAGGTAACCTCTTCCTCTTCCTCATCACACACACAAAAAAAACAGCATTGATCAAAAGATTAATGGAGAGAAATATTGGTTGGGCATGCATGTATATACAGTCAAGACATTACAACCAGGAGTTATGAGCCATTAAGGTCCAGCAGGACTGCTCTTGCATAGCATAGTGCAAAACTGGGTGTCAACATTGTGCTTGTGTGTTAACGTGAAATATATCCATCCAACAGAAGTGATCGCAAAACAAGTGCAACAGGTTTTTATTAATCATTTGTAAAAGAAGATACCAAGATGGGGTAAGCCAAGATAGTAGCAACTAAAAAATACGATGGGGGTAAGCCAAGATAGTAGCAACTCAAAAATACTAAGCTATATTGATTGGAAAACAAGTGCAACAGGTTGTTCTTAACTATATGTAAAAAAAAGATGCTGAGATAGAATATGCCAAGATATTACTCCCTCTTTTTTTTTTGACGCTTTTGACTTTAGGTTACGACTTTTACCATTCGTCTTATTCAAAATTTTAATGCAAATATGCAAAAAAAAAAGAGCCATGTTTAAAGTACCTTTATTAATAAAACAAATCACAACAAAATAAATGATATTTACATAATTTTTTTTGAATAAGACGAATGGTAAAAGGTGTGTCCAAAAGTCAAATGCGTCAGACAAAAAAGAACGGAGGGAGTAGCAATTACAAAGTACAAAAATTAACTATATGGTTGAAACTAAACATATACAAGAGAGGGGTTACCTGAACACCAGCAGGTGGGTCACGATAACCAGTAAGAAGAGCAAACACGTAGTTCTGGCCATTGTGCCTTGCCTGAATATAAATTGAAATAGGAAGTTACAAGCTGGAGATGAAATGTTATACCAATGCAATACAAAGGCATGACGTATGAGCCATAATTACCTTAGTAATAAGACTCAGGTCTGGTGGGTATGCCCCACCATTTGCAAATCGGGCAGCTTGCTCATTTGCATATGGCTGTGGGAAGCGGTCACTCAACTTGCCAGGACGAGTGAACATCTCACCCTCATCATTAGGACCATCAACCACCTCAATCTCAGCAGCCATTGCCTTTGTTTCCTCTTCAGTATAGGCAACTCCGACCAAATCACGGTACGAAATCAGTGACATGGAGTGACAAGACGCACAGACTTGCTGGTAAACTTGATGTCCACGCCTAATTCTGTTCAAAAAAAAATTTTAGACCAAGGACATGGTGTTAGCAGTACACGAGAAAAACATGGTGCTAGCGAGAAAGAATGACTTGGGGCAAAATAATTAACAGTCGGCATCATTATGGTATCTTACAGGGTAGCTAAAATACTGCAATGGTTCTATAGTAGATTTGTTAATTTCTCTAAATATGTGCTAGATTGTAAATAAAAACCTTATCAATGGAAACAAATATTCAACATAAGTAAATATGCTTGACTTACGATGCATGATCATAAGAGCTAAGAATGCCAGCATGTGGCCACGGATAGTCTGCAGCTGCCAAACCATGCTCAGCTTCATCTGCAGATGCAATAGTAGCGAAGCTTAAAAGACCAGAAGCACCAACTCCAAGAATAGCTAATGCTCTCATTCCAGCAGAGGATTCTTCATGCTTTGCCCGAAATGAGGAAAGCAGAGATGAACCCTGGAAAAATGATCAGCAATGTTACTCATAATAAAAAAAATAATACTTTGACTGCCAAAAACTAAAACAAACTTGCTCTTCCAAACTGAAAGTACCTAATTAATACTAAGAACTACTACATTCAACCTTATACAATAGAACGAGATAAATCCTGCAAAACATGAGCATTCAAGACTATGCACCATTGCATGCAACAGTTTGTGCAACAACTGATTTCTCTACAAGGAAAACCACGGCATGTGATATGTGCTTGATAAGCACACAATGGGTAAGGCCCTTGATGCAGGCGAGACGGCCGTTTATCATCAACGAGCCACCGCCTATGAGATCTACTCTCAATTTTCATTCAATGTTTGGATCGAAACATATCCTAAAATAGCTGCATCTCGGGGCCACATGCCACAATACCCTCGGGTATTGTTCACACGTGCTACAGTACCCACGGTGTTGTTCATGACCCAATCGAGCTCTATTGGGCCTGCCAATAACATTAAGATCTCATAGGCGGTGGCTCCGATAACAGCCAAGGCGTCGCTGACGATAAACGGCCGTCTCGCCCGTGTCAAGGGCCTTACCCATTGCGTGCTTATCAAGCACGTATCAAATTTGTATGAGAGTCGACTGGTCCTCCTGGGATGGCTTCTAGTGAGGAGCGGATCGGAAGGTTGGAGGCGTCCATCGAGGAGCTACGCACTTCGCAGGAGATAATGCGGGCATCGATGGCTAGATTGGAGAAGATGTTGGCCGACCATATTGAGTCGATCCAAGTCAAGGGCAAGGGAATGAAGGGAAGGAGAAGGCGGTGGAGGAATTGGAGTCAGGGCAGCACGAACGACTCTAGGGACAGCCGCACGCCACCTCCAAAACAGCACCATCGTGACGACATCGGGTGGATGATCCTGCTGGCAAAGCCATGCTGATCTCCTGCGTGATTTCTCCTAAGACTAGGTTTCAAGAGGAACACCCTCGTGGCATCAGGTCTTGCGTCGCTCCACGTCGAGCACACACCCGGCGACCGCAACATCGACATCTGTATCCTCATCGACGGATGCGTTGCAACCATACAAAACTATCGCGGCTACGACGTGCTCATAGTGATGCGCTTCGTCTTCAACGTCGGCGACAAATCCATGGGCCTCATTGTGTCAGTCTATGCCGCCGAGAAAACAAACTTGCTCTTCCAAACTGAAAGTATCTAATTAATACTAAGAACTACTACATTCAACCTTATACAATAGAACAAGATAAATCCTGCAAAACATGAGCATTCAAGACTATGCACCATTGCATGCAACAGTTTGTGCAACAACTGATTTCTCTACAAGGAAAATCACGGATGTGATACGTGCTTGATAAGCACACAATGGGTAGGCCCTTGACGCGGGCAAGACGGCCGTTTATCGTCAGTGACACCCTGACTGTTATTGGAGCCACCGCCTATGAGATCTACTCTCAATTTTGATTCAACGTTTGGATCGAAACATGTCCTAAAATAGCTGCATCTTGGGGCCACATGCCACAGTACCCTTGGGTACTGTTCACGCGTGCTACAGTACCCACGGTGCTGTTCATGACCCAATCGAGCCCTATTGGGCCTGCCCATAACATTAAGATCTCATAGGCGGTGGCTCCGATAACAGCCAAAGCGTCGCCGACGATAAACGGCCGTCTCGCCCGCGTCAAGGGCCTTACCCATTGCGTGTTTATCAAGCATGTATCAAATTGGTATCAGAGCCGAGTAGCCGACTGGTCCTCTTGTAATGGCTTCTAGTGAGGAGCGGATCGGAAGGTTGGAGACGTCCATCGAGGAGCTACGCAACCTCGCAGGAGATGATGCGGCCATCAATGGCCAGATTGGAGAAGATGTTGGCCGACCATATGGAGTCGATCCAAGTCAAGGGCAAGGGAATGAAGGAGATTTAAGGGAAGGAGAAGGCGGTGGAGGAATTGGAGTCAGGGCAGCACAACGACTCCAGGGACAGCCGCACGCCACCTCCAAAACAGCGCCATCGTGACGACATCGGGTGGATGATCCTGCAGGCAACACCATGCTGATCTCCTGCACGATTTCTCCTAAGATGACTAGGTTTCAAGAGGAACACCCTCATGGCATCAGGTCTTGTGTCGCTCCACGTTGAGCACACACCCTGTGACCGCAACATCGACATCTGCATCCTCATCGGCGGATGCGTTGCAACCATACAAAACTATCACGGCTACGATGTGCTCATAGCGATGCGCTTTGTCTTCAACGTCGGCGACAAATCCATGGGCCTCATTGTGTCAGTCTATGCCGCCAAGATCTCCTAGGCTTCAACTTGGGGGGAGTAATATTATGGGCAGGTCCAATAGGACTCGATTGGGCCATTAACAGTACCCCGGGTACTGTAGCATGCGTGAACAGTACCCGCTGGTACTGTAGCATGTGGCCCCGAGATTCAGCTATTTTAGGATATGTTTTTATCTATTAGGGATTAGTTTCTTAGAGTTTAAGTTATTTCTTTTCTTAGGGCTTAAGTCTTTTAACGCTATAAAAGGAATAGTCATGTATCTTCCTTTAGGATCCAAACAATGAATCAAAATTGAGAATAGATCTCATAGGCAGTGGCTCCGATAACAGCCAAGGCATCGCCGACGATAAATGACCGTCTCGCTCGCGTCAAAGGCCTTACTCATTGTGTGCTTATCAAGCACGTATCAAATTTAAGACTTAGCCCTAAGAAAAGGGATAACTTGAACTCTAAGAAACTAATCTCTAATAGATAGAAACATATCAAAAAACAGGTGCATCTCGAGGCCACATGCTACAGTACCACGGGTACTTCACGTGTGCTGCAGTACCCGTGGGTACTGTTCATGGCCCGATCGAGCCCTATTGGACCTGCACATGACAGCATGTAAACTATGATTTGTTTCCAGTAGTAAGACTCATTCAGTACATTTCATGCTATGACAATACAAAATGGTACTTTTTTAAGCTACAATTCAACCATCAAGTCATCAACCCCTACTTGCATGTCATAACTTTAATAAAGCTGTGGAATCGGAACCAAATGGCATGTACTTGTTTTCTACGACCACATATGCAAGCAGGAGTTCTAAGAAATACTTACAGAAGGCTGGTTATGGAGAGTTCTCTTCAGAAGCTGGTTAATGCTCCTACCAACAGCCATCACGAATCCTGCATTGTGCATTGAAAATTTTATTATAGAATGGTAGAGGGTTTTGGTTTGACATTCAATAACAGCACCACAAACCAAAAGAGGCAAAATTGTCACAAACAATAGCGACAAATTGAAACTTTTCGATTGCATTTACAGTGCCTAGGTAATCCTAGGGAGCCAAAATCATAAGCACTGACTTCTGGTATTTGCTCGACATCAACCCCCAATTGTCAAAAACACAGCTCATCAGATATTTGAGTATAAACTGGGTTCCAGGGCAGCATCTCCGTCGTTTAAAAAGCATCTTGCGGTGGTGAGTGATGAATAATCGCTCCACGATTTTCTCCTCCCCATTTCTGGATCGCCCCCTCTCCCAATCCCTCCCAGCCCATCGCCCCATCACCTAGCCGCCCACGCCACCAATACCACCCCCTCCTCCCTCGTCGTGATCTCCCTGCCCTACCGCTGGCCGCTTCGCCGCCTCCGGAAAACGCGCCCTTCCGCCGCCGCAGAGGCCTCCGTTCGTTGGATCTAGCCCCGCCGCCGCCTGCTCCGCAGCACCTCCTCTGCCCACGTGTGCTTGGTCCTCTCGGTGCGGCTCGCTCCAGTGTCGCTGCGACCGGCCGGCGAGAGAGGGAGGAGGAGAGGCCGAGAGGAGGTGTCGAGAAGAGTTTCCCACCTGACTGCCACCGTCGCCGCCCCGCCCCGAGCCTCGAGGTCGCCCTCTCAAGCACGCCGCCGCGCCGCTGGTAGGAGGAGAGGGAGGGTGCGGGGAGGACGACGACCCGAGGTCGCTCTGGGGCCTGGGATTGCCTCGATGCCGGCGATGGCGCGGTGAGACTGAGGGGGATCGGGGGCTCGGAAGTCGGGACGGGAGGGCCAAAGGCCGAAGGGATCAGAACTGGCCACGAATGGGAAAATTTTGGGATTGGCAGTTTGGCACGTCGATTATTCATCCAACAACACGTGGCACCTGTTTGTATCTATTATTGTCAGGGTGATAGATCATTCAGGAATAAATGAATGAAAAGAGCGTTCAACTCCCAAACCTCTCGAGATGGGCATATTATCAGGATAGGATGATTATTTTTTAAAAAAAACACCCTGCAATTGTTGAGAATAGCTAAGAAACAATTAGATATGATTAACGATCGAAGTGAATTGGCTCGGTTCGATCGGGTTTATTGTACAAACCAGACGTAATGGGCACTAGCCAAGGTCGCGACCCAAATTTGAGCCGTCTGACAGCGGGGCTGGATCAGATTGACTTGGTTACAAATGGAGCAACCCACTTTAGTAAAAAGTTATATAAAAAAGAAATGATTATATTTTAGAAATATACACTATTTCAACCCATAAAAGTGTTTGGTGGTAGGATCAATTTTTCATCTCCAACATCCAAGTAACAAACACATTGATCAACTCAATCTATCACCATGCGCCTTCCTCTAACTCTCTCCAAATACTCCCTCACGGCGTCCTTGTAACCCTCTCTACATAATAGACATGATGAACCTAGATGTAAATCCTTCACCGACTGAATAATATGGCAATTTACTATTCGAATCCCGAAAAACAAGAGATAGGTATATAACCGGTGAACACACCCGTGGAAGGTCGACACAAGGCTCACGTGCGATTGGAAATACTATAAAACCTCAAGTTCGATGATGACGACGACAATAACAACAACGAATGAGCGGTCAGTGTGAGGACCCAATTCCAGCAAATTTTACCGAAAGTGTTCCCTCAAAAACACAAATTGCCCAGGGTGCAACAGTGTCAAAGCTGATTACAAAATCCATTCTTTACTCATGTCATTACATTATTTTGCTCAAAAGATAGCGCAATAATTTATAGAACTACAGTGTTACACGGTTGCGAGTAAAGGAATATTATAGAACAAAAATAACTAGAAGTCTATGCCAAAACTGTCTAGCTCCTCAACAGTAAATTTTCAATTTCATTATTTGGAGAGAAACCTGAATAAGGAGAAATAAAGGAGGGTCCACACCAGGTGGGTAAGTGCACAGTTGTACTTGCAAGTTTCCGTGAAGGAAAATTCTACTCTACTATATGCAAGAATTTTCATAGGTATAAAGTTCAGCCGGTGAGTGGTTGCAATATCAATAAATTTAAATACTAAAATTTAGCAAACATTTATAAATAATTTAAGCAGTAAAACCTTTCACAAAGCTATCACACTCCATCACTTATCCTCCATACAGCAGCGCCAACCATCCATTTTCTCAAATTTAAATCACGGATTATGTGAACCGGAGAGGCATCACCTAGTTGGCATAACTTCATATACCCGAAGTAGGGTCCATCGATGATTTTGTTATCAGCACTGCAGGACCTACCCAGCTTTACCCACATATTGATCAGATATATGGATGGGTGCCATTTGTGTCATTCCTTTCCACTTTACCCAGTTTTTTTATATGAACAAACTCTGCACTTCTCCACAAGCTAGTGCCATGGTGTTTTTACCTAGGGTGTTCCCACGTTCCGGGCCAGTACCCATTAGGTCTTACACACATCGACAAAGGTATGTTTCTGAATTTGCTCATATACCTTAGTACCACAGTGTCTTACTTAGGGATGTTCCCATAAAAGGGCCAGAATCGCTACAGCCTCACACACCTGGTAATCTAACGTCTCATCATCCTCATATCCAGATAAGCAGGGCCCATAATACTTATCCATATGACAAATGATTTTCTAACTTACCAATTCTTGAAATACCTTATGTACTAAGTTTTCCTACCTACGGTTACCAATGGAAAGGGAGATTCAAATATAGGTAGGTATTTGGATTTTAGCATTTCGGTTCTTAGCTAATCTACAAAACAAGTAACATAGCAAATTTTGGCAAAGAATAATAACTAGAAAGTAATGCGTAAATAATTAAATAAACAATGAATCAATATGCATCAAGAAACGAAAACCTGCCTTGATCGAAGACTTCTTCTTCTATATTAAGATCTTCGGGAGTTTCTACCCAATATGTCGTATCAGCAGTACCAGCGTCTTGTTCAGCTTTAGATGTAGCCAGAGAATTTTGTAAGAAATTCATTTTTTGTGCAAAAGAAATGTTTTAGGGTACCCTTTGGTTGCCTTGATATTATTTCATGTGTTTAAATTGCTTGCTAATGGTCTAATAATAAATCTCTTTAGCATTGTCCTGGAGTTGATTTATCGATACGAAATGGAGAGGAAAATATTTGTTTTATGCAAAAGAGTAGTTGAAAGTTTGTCTTCTTTTATTATGAAATTTTGAGTTAAATGGGAGGGTAATTTTTATACAAAAGATTCATAGGTTTGAAAATACTAGAAAATTGGGTAAATAATGTAGATGATAGGAAAAATATTAATTTAAATTTCTTGTCTTATTTCCCATTTTGCAAAATCCTTTTAATTGTTAAAGAAGAGCTAGAATTTCTAGATTAATGTTCTGGTGGGTGAGAAAAACTGCAAAAATAAATTTTAGATGTTAAATATCATTTGGAACAACTTTTACATAGAAATGTTCAGCATATTCGATCATCTAGGCCTTCAATTTAAAGAAATTGGGTTCCTGGAGCTGTTGAATAGAGTTCTTGAGGAACCCGATTTGGGAATTCCTGATTTGGGGATCTCTGGTTCAATTAAACTTAGGGCTTTTGTTTCTAGGACAACATAGAGTAGTTTGCGCATGGTGGCATGGATTGGGTGCTTGGGAATGGTAGGAGATGGCCGGCAGCGAGGTCAGTGGTGGTGGCAGCAGAGAGATTTTTTTTTTCGTAATAACTTCGTATAGCATACATTATACGAAGTTATACGATGCAAGTTTCCGTGAAGGAAAATTCTACTCTACTATATGCAAGAATTTTCTCGTATAACTTCGTATAATGTATGCTATACGAAGTTATTACGAAAAGCGTACAGTTTTTTCCCAGCCCGAAACGGCCGTTTTCACGCGTTTCGGCCCAGTTTTCGGCCATTTTCTGGACTTCGGCAACGTGAGCTGCCGGAAGCCGTGGACTATCCAAATGTCCAAAACGGGTGCTGTACTGTCATGCGAAATCTCAGTGCTGGTTATCCCATCTCTGCAAACTTTCTTTTAGATCATCTCATCTCTGCAAACTAACCAAGCTATAATATGTTCCAGAGGGAACCTTGGCTATGAGGGATGCGTGTGTGCCCTCTTCCACAACAATTCCTTTCTCAAGCACGGTGATTTGGTCACAGTTTTGTATGATGCTCAGCCTGTGTGCCACCAGCACACTTGTCCTGCCAACCATCACATGGTCCAGCGCCTCTTGTACTACCTTTTCTGATTGGCTGTCAAGTGCACTTGTAGCCTCGTCAAGTAGCAAGATAGCTGGGTTCTTCAGGATGGCACGGGCAATTGTAATGCGCTGCTTCTGTCCTCCTGACAGCTGAACCCCTCTATCCCCACACCATGTATCGTATCCGTCATTGAGGTTGCTGATGAAATCATGTGCATTGGCGGACCTTGCTGCATCTTCGATTTCTGCCTCTGTTGCTGCTTCTGAGCCATACATAATGTTCTCTCTAATTGTACCTGCAAATAGTGTTGGCTCCTGGCTGACCAGCCCAATGTGCCGTCGCAGAGTTCGAAGGTTGTAGGTTTTGACGTCCTTTCCATCGATCTTCACGGACCCTCTGAGTGGGTCATAGAAACGCTCTATAAGCCCAATGACTGTGGACTTGCCAGAGCCACTTTGTCCAACCAGGGCTGTTGACTTGCCGGCTTGGATGCTCACCGAGAATTCTCTGAAGATAATCACGTCTGGCCTTGATGGATATGCAAAATGGACTCCTGCAATGTCCACCTCGCCATTGAGCTTCTCTGGCTTGTACGCCTCAGGGTTGTCAGGGTCGATTTCTGTTTCACGGTCAAGCACAGCAAACATTGAAGCAACTGCATCGGCGCCCTTAGCTAGGTCTGTTGTCATGCTACCTGCATCAGCAATCACACGTCCTGTGCTAACTAGAATAAAGAAGGTTCGGAAGAGCTGATTGGCAGTAATTTGGTGTTCAGCCATGAGCATTCCACCATACCAAAAGTTTAGGGCCCAGGTGCATTTCACTAGGCCTGTGGAAGTGCCAAGGCCGAGGCCAGAAAACCATGATTGTCGGATACTTTCCCAGCGTGGCCCGTCCTGAGCTTGGTCGAAGAGGCGTAAGATGCGGTCTTGGGATGCGTAATAACTTCGTATAGCATACATTATACGAAGTTATACGAACAGACGCTAAAAGCTAGATCCAGTTTCCTCTACACGCCGTAGGGGCCCTGTTTATATAGTACGGAGCAAACCGACCTACCGAGGAATATCGGGCCGGGCTAACTACGAGATCGTAACGAACTCAGTACATGCCAAATACGTCCTACAGTAGATAAGGTAATCTCCTAATCTTGGGGATCACGACTCCTAATCCAATCCGGGAAACCACGTCCGGGTCTTCACGTAGCCGTGCAGAACTCTGTTCGAGTCGGACTCAAACAGGAATCCTAGGCCATTACGCATCGTGCCAACCCGGAGGCTGTTCGGCAGGATACATACGGGCCAGATAGAACCTTCCAGGGAACTGGGCCCTGGTAGGCTGTTCGACTGGGCCGTCAGGGAGTGGGCCATGGCAATGGACCGTATTTTTATCCCCGACAACATGCTTTCCTTTTTTTTGGAAGATACCAATGGCGTCACTCCGCCTTCTCCTTCACCTCGACCGCCTCAGCCTAATTCAACCTAGAACCTTCAACCTAACCTGACTTGGTTTAGCCCACCAGCGCAATAAAGTGACAATCAGCGGTAAGGATCAACTCATCCCCAATTTGTGCTCGGTGTGATGGCCACGTCATCCCCATTTCATACTATTTGGTTTAATGAAGATTTGACGGCTCAAGCAAGCTCTCGTCTCGTCTTCCACCTCAACACATGCCTCAACCCAACCAGTTGGCATCGTCGTTTTCCCCGTGTCACTTGTTGAAATCTCTCGCTTTCTTTATCGCCAAGCTCCCCACGTCATGGTTTCAGCTCCCCATCGACGTCTTTATCCCTCCCCATCGGCATCTTTATCCCTCCCCAATCGACCACCGCCACCCCACGCATCCACCGCCTACATGGCTCGGCATACCATGCATGACAACCACCCGCTTGTCCTATACAAAAGGTCCGGGCAATCTTGTCATACCTCAAGCAATCCTCTCTAGGACACTCCCTCCCATCCTCCACCCGGCAACTCCCCTGCCACCATTTTTTCATCCTCTCTAGTGAAGTGTCGCCGCGACGCTCCAAGCACCTTCTGCCCCAATGCTAAGAAGAGGAAGGCGCCACTCAGTGCCAACAGCATTGCCACCGACCACCGCCAGTCATCGGAGCGTCGCCGCCATTGTCACCCGAAGACCCCGCCGCCACAACCTCACCATCCGGCCGCCACTGACCTCCCCAAGCGCCATCGAGATCGCCAACTGGTCCGCCTTGCTCCCAATTTTCACCTTCCTAGCATCGGCATCCCATCTCAGGCCACTATTTGTCAGCGCCAATGATCTCCCTACCAATCCCTACTTCCTCCATTTCTGTTTTGCTGACGTCTAGATCCCACCGATCAGCCACCCCTTTTCCAGCCCATGTGCACCTACTTTCACCCCGCGCCTGAGCCCACCAGTTAGCAATTCAACCTGGCCCACACGTGCACCTCCCCCACTGTGATTAGTCCCCTTTTGTCAGCCTCACAAGCCACTTAGGCCGAAACACATCATTGTTAGCCCAACTCTATTTCAAAATTCTTTCTCATTTTCTAACTCTCGTAATAATGTTTCATTTTATTTAAAATATGGAAATACCTCTAAAAATTCTGTAAAATTTTAAAAAAAATCTACAATCCAATGTAGTATTTTATAAAAATATAAATCCCATATCATTGTAACAAATTTATTTAAACAAATCCTTTTCCTCGCCTTTTCATATAAGAAAATGCTTTTTCATTCAAAAAATGGTTTCCAAAAATCTCAAAATTTCATTAGCAAATATGTTAGAACAGATGATTTATTAAAACATATTTTTAATATTTTCACCCTATATCTTTGAAAGATCGTGATGTCGCCTAGAGCATCCAATTTGATAGAGCGTAGCACCGGCACCATCCAAATCTTCGCCGGATCAGGAGCATAGCATCGGTCGGAGGTGGAAGACGGAGTGATGTCATGTTTCAAAACACCGTGCACCGGAGTCTGATGCGTAGGTCCTCTGCTAGCCCATTCTGTTTGTGGCGCCATTCTGTGTCTCTGACTCGTAGCCCCGCGGACCCATCATCAATAGAAATCTAGATTCTGACCTGACCCGCTGGGTTTCAACTCAACCAGATAGCAAGGTTGAATCCGAGTCGAGTCCCTAGCGCGGGTCAGGTCGGGTGCGAGTTGAGTTCTACCCCGATCTAGCCCTATCAATCTGTTGCTTGGCCTACTCCAACCTAGGACTTTACCTCCCCAGCTAAAAGCTAGCGGTTTGTGTATGGTTTACCTCTAGCGGCCCAGCCTACTGCTACCAATCCATTACCTCCTTTAATGGCTCAATAGACCGCTCCTTTGAGTTCTCTCCATAGATGAAGTGGTCGAAGTAAGAATTCCCAATGACACCCAACACCACCTCCCGTCTTCCCACTCGACTTCGGCCTCGAGCCCTCCACCCCACATCTATGGTGACCGCCGCCGTCACCACCGCCCGTCTTCTCCTTGGGATCCAACCTCTTGTCCTCCACCCTCCTGCAACGGGCACCTCCCTTCTCCAATTTGGCGGTCCAGTTTCCACCCAGACCACCTTGTGGTGAAGGCTTCCTTCCCAGAGCGACGGTGGCACAAATTGAGGAAGATGGCATCTTCTTCTCCAACCCCATAACGGCTTTACCCCATGGAGATGGTAGCGGCTCCTCCCTCAGCGAGCAGCGGAATGGTCCAGGTTCCTCTCCCCTCACCTAGGTTTCTTTCTCCCCTTATATCGGGTCAGGGCAAGCAGGGTCTGGGTGCTCGACAAGGTGGGTCGGGTCCAAGGCTGGGTGGGCATTTGCAATCCCCAATCCAGGCCGGGTCAAGTCGAAGCAATACTCGACCCATCTAGACCTTTACCTGCTAGCTTAAGTGGAAGCGCCATCCGCATTTATGCTTTATTCGTTCCACACACGTAGTTTACCGGAGGAGCCTTTGTACCAGAGCCTGGCTCAGTCACTGGTAGATGGACCCCTCTGGCCCACCTATCAACCCTTCATCGGTGAACCTGCGTCATGGATCGTGGCCCACTCGTCAGCATGCCCGTGCAACACACGCACCGTGCGTGCACGTCTCCCAGTTAGAGATGCAAGTGGATTGCTTCGCGGGTACCCGCGAACCCGTTTGTTTCACTAAAATACACTTAACACTGCGAGGCTTAGCATATTTTAATGAAGTAAGCAGTCTCGCGGATACCCGCGAAGCAACCACTTGCATCCTCCCAGTCCACGCTACCTTTGGCACCTTCCCGGCCCATCGATCGAGCCCACTTAATGGCCTACTAAGCAGCACCTTTTTAATACTAGTCCGCACAAGCAATGCATTCCAAGGCCGTGCAACGGTGCCAGCCCACGCTTCGCCATGCTGAGCCCATCGCTGTGCCGAAGCAATCTCCCAACCTTTAACAATTTAGATAATCTAGTAAATAGTTTTCTATTTCTAAAATTAGTTATTGGCTAGTAAAAATTTTGGAAAAATACTCCATCTATTGCGGAACGTAGCGAAGTGGACTTTTGCAATAGATTTAGCTCACTGGAAAAATTCGAATAGATGGAATATAAGTCTTAGGCCCAGTTATTTTCGACTAAACAGTTTAACGGTTTATCTACGTTTTAAAAAAACATATGCTTTGAGTTTTTAGGGTCTGTTTTTTCGCTGTTTTGAAGGTGGGTCCTAACGCTTTAAAAACCAAGTCAAACGAAATGGATCCGAATCTCAAGACTACCTCGAGAAGTGTTTGAAATTCAGTCATTTCAGCTGTTAAGGTCAGCTCAAAAGAACCGGGCCTTAATCACCTTCAGTAAATAGCAAAAATGGTTTTTTTGCTGCAAAAGTATGTTTCTTGATATTATAATATTCAAAAACACTTGTATACTGGCGTCCGGCGTGCCGGACTCGCGCACGCAGTGCGCGGACGTGCTCGCATCAAGGTGGCGCATGCAGGTGGGTCCCACATTATTTTTTCTTTTGAATGGCCATAAATTTTGACTAGTTGCTCTAATCCACAAACTGTTTACACCAACGTGTTCCTCGTATTTTTACGAACAAAACAAAATGTATGTTGCCATGTAAATCCTCAAACTTACCTGATGAAACTTGGGTTTCGCCTACTGAAACTTGGGTTTCATACTCGTTAAACTTTGCCGAACTGTCAAGTTTCATCAGGTTTAATCCAAGTTTCATCAAGTTTCAACATGTTTCATCCAAGTTTCATCAGTTCAATTCAAGTTTCATTAAGTTTCAACAGGTTTCATCCAAGTTTCATCAGGTTACATCGAAGTTTCATCAGATTTCATCAGCACACGGCCAAGTTTCGCTAGTATAGTTATAAGTTTCATAAGTGCCTTCTCCTAGGTTCCTATATAAAAAAAAAGTGAAAAAATTAAAAAAATTAAAAAGTATTTAAAATGGGTTGCTCTCGATTTTAGAAGAATTATGAAATTTATTCCACACATTTTGAACACTATTTGAATTTTATACAAAAATTAGAAGTTTAATTGAAAAATGTGATCAACTGCACAGCTAACAACTTTTGCCAGCGTCTGTTGCACGCGGAGCACGGGGGCGCATAGGATGGGCGCGGTGCCGGCGATCGGACGGACGGCGCGACGGCGCTGGTCCGGCGCGCGCGTCCGTCCGGACGTTCGATGCCTGGCGCTCGCCTATAATATTTTGGGATTAAAACTAAGGGTACTTGCTGTGTTTGCATGTTCATGATCATATTGCCATCACCCAAATAATTTGACTATTTACATATTATTCGCATTTTGTGCCCAAGAAAAAAATACAAAAAAAAATAAACAAGTAAAAGTAGAATAGTGATAGAATTGTCAACGAACCATAGGATATACCTCGGCAGGTTATGCATCATTTTTTTTTTGAGCAAAGGGCAGGAGAGCTGCCATCTATTAATCAAAAGTAAGAAGGTAAACAGAGTTGGGAGGATTACCCCTCCCCCCAGGGGGAACAGAAGAGCAAGCTAAGCTTAATTACAAGGAAACTAAAAAGGCACCAGCTGCCTCCCATAGGTGCAGCTCGTTAGTCAGGAGCTGGAGGAAGAGGGGGCGAGGTTTCTCTTCCCAATGGAAGATGCGGTTGAGGACGCATGTTGAAATGCTGTCATGTTGATCTCGGTTCCGTCACAATTTAGAGAACGGGGATCCAGACGCTGAGGACGCTGATGATCTCGCCGCCGACCCCCTACTATGAGGAGGGCCCAGGCAAGCCAATACACTAGTTCATGATTTATTGTCCCATGTTTGCTAAAATTATGTTGATTGCAACTATGAAATCTGCATGTTTACTTTCCGTATAAATTTATTTGCAACTACATGCAGATAGAACTGGTCTAGATATCGTCACCCATTTGATTAATATGTGTTAATAAATACCCGTCCCACCTTTGGTATGAATTTATGCCCTGTTGATTGTAGCCTAAGGGACAGTTAATAACTCATCCTGATTAATAGATCATTTGGAAAGCTTGGTCAATGCTTGTCTTGGTCAAAACTGTTCGGTCATTGCCTATCAATGTTTACGGTATAGATATGATGTACTGATCCTATCAACATTACAACGACATCGCTCTCCTATCAACAAGATAATGATATAGTTGGTCGCTAATTCTGACTATCAATGTAATTGATAAAGACGGGATAATGCTCATGCACTTGGGTGTTCGGTCTGCCTGAGTGCGAATGTTAATGTTTGTTGGACACTTGAACTTCTACACATGAATAGATTGATATCGAGGATCCGAAGATCCTAGCCTTAATTGAGCTCAAGGGGATCAACCTCTTTTGAGCGTGAGTCTGTCGCCATTTTAGCGAGGCGTACGCCATGGCTATGGGTACGGTCTTGTATGTTATTGGAGACAGTACGAGGTGTCGGTCTTCTTGTCTTCAGGGACCAAGTCCATAGCAATGGCTTGGATCTGCGGTGTTTGGGAACACATATATAGGTGTTGCTGTGTTATTGGAATAACCCCTTCGTTAAACAGAATGCGTAAATATCGTAGTAAGGCTTTGTTTTATTAAAATGGCTAGGAGATAGAATTTTTCATTATATGATATTATAAAATTATCATTTATGCAAATAAAAATAACCCAACCTCCACCAAAAAACTCGTCACCCTTAAAATGCATTAGGTTGGTTATTGATTCGCAAGCACTGTTTGGTTGCACACTTACCCTCGCACCCACTCACTCTTTTAGGAGATGATGATGGAGATGACGCCTACGAGGTGCTCGATGATGACGAGGATGACTTGGAGGACCGATGGTCGTGACAGAATTTTACGAGGACTCCAGTTGCTCACTCACCTGTTTGAGATGAATGGCATAGCTACGAAATTAACAAGCATATTTTTGTTGACTTCTGTTGTATTTGATTCTAATAAGAATTCTATTTTGGTATTGTAATCGTTTGACCTCCTCGACCATCAAAAACCGAACCATTATGCAATTTGAAACTCTTCATCCGTTGGTATAAAATGATTCAGATCTTTGTAATTAGTGCCGTGTAAGCAATATATTGGACTGATACAGAACGCACAAAAACTTTGGATTGATTGAAAATTGGGGACTCACAACAGAGATGGAATACGCCACCATTTTTTGTATCGGGGGGCGGGGGCGCAGGATGCCTGGTAGCAAGCACCATCCCCTCATGGTGGCTGGGGCACTCGGCTGCTGCTTCTCTAATCCCTATTGTTACTATTGCTAACCTACGAATCCTCTCTCTCTGCATTACCCATGACTAGAGGAGAGAGAAGACCGAGGCAGGTGGGCTCGAGGGTATTAGGAAATCAATATTACTTTTTGCTAAATATTAATATAAATTTTAGCATGACGTGTGAGACTAAGGAGAAATGAGGAATTAAAAAAAATAGATTTCAAATCGCCCATATGGACCACCATATTATTTACAACATGTAGCAGCACGTCACCCGAGACTACCACACGTAACGCCACATCAATGAAAATCACCTAAACTGCACATGTTAATAGGTCAAAGGACCGAGTTGCTATGGTTGGTTTTGTATCATGGGGACTAATTTAGCTCAATTTTTTGGACTAAATCGATACTTTTCTATAAATTTGTTGATAGGTAGAACAAGGGAATTTATTTACAAGTGTATACAAAGGCATGAGAATTTTGTTTGCAAGGTTAAGCAACTAGTTTGAATAAATGGACTGTAATAGATGCGTCTAAATATCTTGTTTATAATTACATGGACAGTTGAAAAGGATCTAATACGGATCCAGGATTGTGAGTGAGGGGGTGCACATTTAGGTCCTAGGGTAAAAACTAAAGTCTCATGAAATTACAAATATAGCACACAAAAGTAAAAAATACTAAAATATTCAACACAATAGTTACATGACACAAAATATTAAAGAGTAGACTAGCGACTAATCGGTGACTAGTCAGACTAGTCGGACAACTAGACAAGTAGTGTAGCAGGACGTGTTATTGCAGACTAGCGACTAATCGGCGACTAGGCGGCCTAGTCGGCCGACTAGGCGAACAATGGTCTAAATATCTTGTTTATAATTACATGGACCGCTGAAAAGGATCTGATACGGATCCAGGATTGTGAGTGCGGGGGTGCACATTTAGGTCTTAGGGTAAAAAACTAAAGTCTCATGAAATTACAAATATAGAACACAAAAGTAAAAAAATACTACAATAGTCACATAACGCAAAAAATGACAATATATCAAGGAAATTAGAAAATCACCTTATAATAATATTTTGCGTGTGTTCAGCGGGAGAGCGATGGCAGCGGCCGTCAGGTGCGGTGGGTGGAGGGAGGAGTAAGGAGAGAAGAGAGGAGCAAGTGGGTGGGGATTAGGGTTGGGGTGGGCTGGTGGGATTAGAATTGGGATTGAGCCGGATGGAATTGGGCTGAATTAGCCAGAATTGCACATAAAAATGTTATTTCTTTTAATGTTAAGCTTAATAGATATACATGGGGTTAAAAATTTCTATAAAAAATGAGGGGGTGTCTGGGCATACCGGGCACCCCCTAGGTCCGCCTCTGTGATAGCCAAGAAGGGGGTTGAATTGGGTCAAATAAAGTTTGATCTTTCGGGTTTTTCTTGGATTAGGAGCAATATCAAAACTTTTTTCCACTAAACAAACTTAACAAGCAAAGACATAATGAACAACACAATAAACATAAGCAAATAACAAGAACACAAAGTAAAAGAGGTGACATGGATTTTTATCGTCAAGATTCAAGAAAAGCTTCCCTTTGCCTACATTTTTGTTGAGCACCTTTCATGAAGATGGGGTTTGTTCTATTTCACTTGGGGTAGCTCTTCATTGCTCCCGTGAGTAGACTCCAACCTTTATAACAACCAGAGCCTCCAAAGCTCCACCTTGAGAGGTCATCTCGGTCTATCTCTAAATTTGAATCTTGTTTTAAAAGTCATCGATTAACTTGATCTTGTTAGATCAAGCCTCCATGAAGCACCAAGTGTGGCCTACCACTCTCTCTCTCTCTCTCTCTCTCTAGTTCTCCTCTCACTAGTTTTAGGTGTCACCTCAAAATGTGCTCTAAGGGGCTAAGAACAAAGTAATAAATCCCCAAAGGGTTACCCTGAGTTTTAAATAGACCAACCCTAAAATTATCCCTTGGGATACCTGAACATGATTGCCGAACCGTCTACCACGCATACATGGCCAAAAACCCC
Organism: Raddia distichophylla; assembly: GCA_005191435.1. Classification (NCBI taxonomy): domain Eukaryota; kingdom Viridiplantae; phylum Streptophyta; class Magnoliopsida; order Poales; family Poaceae; genus Raddia; species Raddia distichophylla. The sequence continues at coordinate 445,207 of SPJY01002313.1, read as the reverse complement.
TCTCGGGACAAAATGTTCTGATGCAATGAATCGTTCAGCAGATGATGCAGTGCCCTGGCCCTCCTTTGTGACCCTCTCACAAAGAATTAGTCCAGTGCACGTTGGACCGTTTGACATAGGATCTATTGCCCTGGACCCCTGGGTTACTATCTCTAGACAAAACGGTTCAGCGGCTAAAGCCACTCTGAAGCGCTTTTCGACGGAATAGGGCTAGCTCCAACGCACAACAACCTACATGCTCCATGGCTCCATGGACCCAAACCAGATACAAACACATCACTCTCATTCAAGACCCCTCAAATTTAATTCAAACAAAAGCGCCAAATAAGGATCTTAACCCTTCTCGATGCACGAGTTCAAAAACAAAGTCCTCCTTCGTAACAACACAACTATGTTAACTTCCTCCATCAGGCCCTCATTCGTATTATGATTCTGCTTCCTCGCAAGCACCTACGAGCAGGATCAACACATGGTAGAGTGCATGCGTGCAATTCGGACATTCAGATAGCAATTTAGGTCATTTTTCATCTTTCTTGCCGGATAGAATACAAATAATTTATAGATCTTTTCATTCGAACCCATGTTCTAATTATTGATAAGGAGATCACTAATAGGCATATAAAATATACACTATATTCATTCTCTACCAATTCGGATATCACGTATCAGTTTGTACCTCTAGCGGAGTGATAAGATGAACGGGTTATTAGAAAATGGTGGGTGGTGGAGACAGATCTGTAAGTAGAGAGAGAAAAAAGGCACCTTATTAAGAAGAGGATAAAAGATGATTCATCAAACAAAAGGAAGAAACAATAGCATTGAAAAAAGAGGACTGGCACGAGAGCATCAAGCAACTCCAACATTGAACCCGAGCTAAAGTTCTAGTCGTACCTAAGAGCAGGAGGCCTCTCACAAACTCAGCCGCTTTTAGAATTTAACCATCACGTATCACATGCATTTCTGGATTTTCATGAAAGGAATCACTTGCTGGGCCAGATTATCGTCAGGCATGCAGCAACAGCAGCAGCAGTTGCCAACGCATGGGCGAATGGTGATGCATGAGCATGACAGCAAAGTGCACCGCGCGCGCTGCACTGCATAATTGCGCTGCAAGATCTGAAGCCAAGAAGCACAGCCACAGCTCAGCTACGGACCAGCCGCATAGGCCTCGTCCGATAAAAATCCACAGGGCCAGACAGATCCCATTCTGACATGTGACAGCGATGGACGCCGTGAAGCTGCCCGGCCCAGTGAGGCAGTAGCGACCACCCTCTCTTCGTCGTCGTCGTCGCTTGCTCAAAGGCAATCGAATTCCCTCCCATTGGTCGCCTCGCCGTCCTCTGATAACACACCATGGGCGTCTTGGAATCAACACAACAGAGCATCGAAGGCCGGATTGGCCGGAGCAGCAGCAGCGCTGGCGTTTGCCCGAGAAAGCCTGAACAATGCCACTGCAAGTCTTGCCCCTTGGTTTGGAGCCGCAAGAGCATCTCCAGCATAGCTTCTAAATATTGTAACAGATAGAGAGAGATTACTGAAGATTTTTTTTAAAAAAAAATATAGCATGAATTATGACAAAAAATTAGAGAAAAAAATAGAGGAGGCGTCAATAATGTTTTAAAGGAATACCGTTGGTGATGCGCATTGGCAAAGGCAGCACTGTACGACAGCGAGCAGAGCTACAGGTGTAGATTCTGATGCATGCAAATTAGGGCTTGTTTTTGTGTGGTCTTTGAAGTTTGAACCCCTGTAAACAACTCCTTTTCTTTATTTGAATAGATGTCAGCTCTCCTAATCCTTTACTTAAAAAAAGATTCTCATGCATGCAAAGTGAGATGAATATTTGTTACAAGTTTTGAATGGCAGGCAGTATCTTGCCTGTTACATGCAATCCATTTGGAGGGCTGCTGAGTTGCTCAACAATACGATCAAGCGTAGGCGTCTCCATTGGTTCATTTACCTGCACAGTTCTTACGTCGACATTGTTTGATTGTCGGATGAGGTGGTCTGGATTTGTACGGGCCGGCGAGCAATGTTCCTCACACTGATGAAAATGTGGTTTTTGAGCTTACCAACGTGGACCCTTAATTTTAGCAAACCGATAGCTAAGCTTAGTACCAATTCAAATTCAATGTAAATTGGCCGCTTTTCAACGTAGGTCGAAATCGGTATCCAAACCGTTAGTTTTCAGTTGAGACAAGTGATTTTCGTTCAAATCGACTAAAATTTACTAAAACACTGATACCATTTAATTTGTTCCTAAATTGCCTTCAAAGTTTGAAAAATTAGGGGCTGTTTGGTTATCGCCTAAAAATGCCATGTCTAAGGTTAGCAGTTTGCCACATTTGTAATACGACTAACTCGACTAATGTAAGATACCGTTTGGTTCGTAGCCACAAATAACATTAGGCTAGGCAAAATTTTATGGCTAGTGTTTGGTTGCACGAAAAAAATTGACTGATAATAACTGACACCTCCTCTAGAAGTCCCCACCCACCTCCATTCCCCACGTCGGCCTCCCTCCACCCCGCTGCCTTCCCACGCAGGCCTCCCTCCACCGCGCCGCCTCCCTACGTCCCCTACGAGGTCAAAGCGTCACCGCGGAAGCCCCCACCGCCGCCGCCGCGGAAGCTCAGTGTGGTGTGGTTAGCTGTGGCAGGTGTGGCGGTGCTTTTCACCACCGCACTTGCTTCAAAAAATTGTGTTGCGAATGTTAGCTATGGTTGCTGACTTTTATGGTGTGACTAACCATAATATACAAACAAACGCTAGCCTAACCTATGGTGGCAAGTCTAAACATAGTTGTGGCGTTGATAGGCTGTCAACAAGCAAGCCCTCAATTCTGCATGGTTCCTAGCGGTGCCACAGCTGGGTTCTGTTTTTTTACCGCTGCACGGGAATTTTAAACACAGCAGATGAATGCTCAAGTGTTAGGTTCCATGTCGAATATGTGTACAAGTAGATTACATGGACTCTGTGTTGTAATAGACAGGGTTGGTTTAGAGTTAGAGTTGGACTCTAGCCAGGTCTCTACTATATAAAGGGAGGCAACCCTGGTGTAACAATTTCAATGATTTCATAATAGTAGTATAGGTAAGAGGAGGTCAGCGGCCGACATGTGGTCGTGACCAGGTCAACTGGTGTGTTGCGGTATTATAGATTGGGTAGGAGCTCCCATAATCAGAGCCCCGCAGATGTAGACGAAGGCCGAACTGCGTTAACCAACATCGTGTCTCTTGATGTCGTTCGTGATCTTGCATCGGCGCATATCCTAACATAAGGGTCCATAGTTTATCATAGTCCTCTAACATCACCTGCTGACAACATTCATTGTAGATACACTACAGGAAACGTAATCAGTGTCGGCGGCCAAAATACCGACGACAATACAATGTCAACGGTAAAAAACAATCCCGCCGATAACAGTATATGACGAACGGCTATGTCGGCAGCATGACTAAAACCGCCGACAATACGCCCAATCCATACAGCGCGCGTCCGCAAATTTTGAATTTCCAGCCCGCCATACAGGTCTATGTCGGCGGCCTACGAAGGCCGACCACATTGTTTCTCGCATTGACGGTAACTTAACGTCCCAAACAGTCGCTGTTAAGTTTAGGAGAACAGTCGGTGTGTCTGCCATGTGGGGCCAACAAGGGAGAACTCACGGGTTGGGCAGCTAGGATCTATATGGTCGGCTTGCAGAAAAACCGCTGACACAGATTGTCTATTTAGGCGGTCTTTTGTAAACCTCCGACACAGATTGTCTATTTAGGCGGTCTTCCGTAAACCTCCGACACTTCTTAGTGCTACTGACTTGTGGGCCTCCATGATGGAAGCACAGATGATGTAATCTGTGTCGGCGGCTCAAACTTTTGCCGACCACACAGACCCATTCACCTTTCCATTCCGACCATCCCTCCGCTCGATCCGAGGCATTGTTTTGTGCAACGTAAGGTTCTAAGGCATGCACAATCCATAACAAGTCATTCCATATGGTTGTCAAGCCCTTTATTGCACTTTCGACACACAGTCCCTTCGTAAAATTTTTCTCCCTGTCGACAGTCTGCCTCGGCTTCCGCTCGTGCCCAGCTGGACGCCTAGAACAAACTTATCGCGGAGTTGAAACAACAGAGGGAGGCGGACGAGCAGCGGTGGAAGGCGGAGCAAGAGGAGAACAACCGGCGGATGCAGGCCATACAAGAACAGAATATGTACATGATGCAGTACATGCAAAGGGTAAATAAGATCTTATAGCTTGCTTTCTAGCTAGTCATTTTGGGTTTTACAAGTTAAGATATTATATCCGCAGGTGTTCTCGGGGGCGGGGTCCTCCAGTCAGGCACAG